>JAYMFT010181766.1:0-12038 GCA_038088735.1 Panulirus argus
GCTCGATGAGTAACTATATTCTGCTTACAGAGAAAATCAAGGACCTAATTTCAATTACTGTCCTTAAAGAAATGTATGAGATTTCTATCAGTTATCGTAACCATGAACTGTTTACCTTTCGGAATATTTTGGAAATAGTTGGAATCTCGGTTGTTTATAATTCAACTTTCCCGGTAGCCAGAGCAGCTGTTCCATCCACCTGGGCCCGTTTCATGTGAGGCCACCTTCGTCTTTGCTGAGACTGTCAAAACAAAATACACTTCCAACACTTAATGAAATGAAATAGGATGGCAGGCCCAGAGTGCTTTAATCAGGGGACAATGAGAGAGGCAAAGAATGAGGTTGTTAAGCCCTTGACCGCTCTTTCAATGTCACTTGCTACGGGAAACGCTCCAGAGGAATGGAAATCTGCCAATGTAACACCGGTAGTGAAAAAAGTAACAATTCACAATCCAAATAATATCGTCCAATCGACTTAACATCCCTAGTTGGTCCAATCATGAAACTAATCACTTCGAGCAATATTGGTAACTATTTAGAGGATCTGAGGACAGGCATTTAATAAACTATTCCCAGCGTGGTTGATGTTGATCTCGACTCCTTCCTTCACCACTCTAGACAGGATCTGTTAGGGTTGCGTGTCGCAGCAACAGAAGCACTTCGTCAGCTGCACTGGCTCTATCCAGAGATCCATCTGTATATATAATACAGGAGAGACTGTCTCTCATGGTTGACTTTCGATCGCAGGTGAGAGTGTAACTTGATATCGAGGGGATTGATTTCCCAGAGGCCGGAACACTGCAGCTTCTGTCAGCGCGGTAAAGTTCATGAACACCATTCATTTTCATGCCAGTAACAGTGTCTGTAATCCACTTTTAGAAATGTCTCCCTTTGGAAAAGAGAGTCTGGAAGGCTTTTGTGCAGTGACTGGGATGCGTATATATATATGTATATATATATATATATATATATATATATATATATATATACACACGTGTTTATGTTTCTATCTCTTATTACTCAATTTTCCACATAAGGAGCGCGTTTTACATCTATGGGACCTCATCCTCTACTTCTGCATTTATATCACATTAATTCTAAGATATTTTTTTTCATTGTGACTTGGAATTACTCGCTTTCCGCCTTCTTTCGTCCACGTGTTCACAGCTTCTCTACTGAAGAAATACATCCACATCTCCCTCCGCACTTGTCCAGCCAGATATTCAGTCATGTCCTCTTGTTCCAGTTTCTCTTCTTATTCTGGAAACTGTTCTAACACCAACGTTTCCACGTTCTCTTAGGAACCTACATGCTGTTACTATATATTCTTTTATCATTCTTTTTTCTCTACTCAATGGTCAGTAGATGAAGGTTCTCACCCCTCTTCTCGTGGCATCTTTTGTCCCTTTGGACACAGGACGATTTGCTCGGCCGCCCTGGAGTGAAGTGCTAAACGTGAGTGACGCAGAAAATTAAGCGGGAACGTCTCATGAATCGCCTTCATCCTACAGTCGCCTCTTCCTCGAGAACTCTTCAAGACGACACCCAGCACGCGTGCCCTGGATCACACACCACCCACGTTGAGGAACCACTGCTTCATTGTGATCGGGTCGTCTCCCAACCAAAATAAAACCCTCCACAATTCCGCTGTAACATGGTATTGTGCGAGATACGCACTGACAAGCCATGTCATTACCTTACTAATCTACATCTAAAGCAGTCCGATATCAGCCAGTGGTAATGGAAACTGAAAGACTTGAGCGGTTTGAACAAACAAACTCTCTACTCTACCCTCGTTAACCAGCTCATCGACGAACGAATAGAAATACATACCTTAAAAAGATAAAGCTTTCGTTTCTAATTATACTTCATTTTTACAAGGGAAGCAGCTTTAGCTGACGTATATCTAGGAAAATATACGATATTAAGTGCAGTGCTTTACACACTGGTGTCAAGTTCCCCAAAATACGTACGGATGCTTTTTATGATTATTTCCAACAGCGAGCACAAGCAATTAATATAATCTACGTCAATATCACCATCATTTCCGGGTCACACAATAGAGAGTTTGAAATGAACGATCATAATCCCGAATGCAACTTTTTTTTTTTTCAGAATAATTCTCTTCATTCTCTGGAGTCATGACCTATAACTGTTATACTGCATTTACGTGAAAATCCGATCAAGTTCACGGATGAATGAAAACCCAGTTTTCAATCACAGGAAGTAGACTATGGCATTCAACCCACTAATCCCGGACGATCTGCTGTAGCGTATATGTCCCAACCTACCACACTATACAAGTACTGTGCTACAAAGTGTGATGTATATTTTATATATATATATATATATATATATATATATATATATATATATATATATATATAACGAATATAGTTCATATGAACGCGTACTTTTCATAGAATACATAATGCCCTCCAACAGCTTTCCCAACTACAACGCAAAACGTCCTGGTTCGAATCTTTGCTGTTGAAGGGCAATATATATATATGAAGGCTGACATACGAGGCCTTACATGTTAACAGTTGTATGGGGGACTCCATTTCATAAAGGAGTCTTCAAGTCTACATCATAAACCGCTTCCCTCCGAGCGGGTTATGATGTAGACTTGGAGACTCTTTCTTATGAAGTGGAGTCCCCCATACGTCTGTGTTAACCTGGAATGCCTCGTATGTCAGCCTTCAGGAGCGGAACTATTGTTACCGTATGGTTTGGGTGGACTTAAATCATATTGTGTACATAACTATGCAAAGATACATGTATGCCAGCAGATAACAATATGTTATGAGAGTAGTAGCAGTAGTAGAAATAATAATAGTAGTAGTAGTAGTAGTAACAGTAGTAGTAGTAGTAGTGATAGCAGTAGATATTGTAGTTTATATTGTAATTAAAAACGATAATCTTATTGAATTAAATCTAGCAGAAGTTTATATTTACGCAGAATAAAAATACATGCAACAGGACCGCTGGAGCTACATAATAAAACTTCTATACCAAATGCTAACGCTAGACACCCACCACCACCACGAAACAAAAGGACTTCCTGTAAAGTCCCGTTTCGACATTCCTGCCCCCCAGCCCGCCCCAATTTTTTGCAGCGTCTGTTACTTCCTTCCAACCAGCCTATTGCATAGCAAGTCACCAACCTACCCCCTGACTTAGAATAAAAAGCTCACCCTTGCCTCAAACTTCAGCAACCCAAGTCCACTGCAGACTACTCAGCTGCAAGACCTATTCACACTGCAATGACCCAGTAGGCACTGAACAACCCTATCCACCTCCCAGCCCAACCTTGAACTCCACCAAACTAGACACACCTAACTGAAACTACGTTCCCAGACACGCACGTGTTATACTGTCTCGTCTGCCATCTGGACGCCACCCATCCCACCTACTTCCATTAGTTTAACATGGCACAAAACCCCTCATTCCCAAACTGCAAATTTTAACACTACGGACACTGAGGACCTTCTCCTCAATTGTCCAGCACTCACCCCACAAAACACAGAAACACATTAGCACTATACACTTCGACCTGCGGCTCCGCCAAGTGACCTTGGCTGTTTCACTAGAAGCTACTGGAGCCCTTGTTGAGAAACTATTACGTCTTCTGTGTCTAAAAGTATATCTATCTTAAAAACCAACGTCCAAATCATGATATAAGTGGAAACTTTGAAGGTTAACCCTAAAGAGATAAGATACAATACAATGTTTAAAACTGAATAATATATAATTTGCTACAACATAAGAAGAAGAAAAATAGGGTCTTATAGCTGGGGGACAATATGCCAACCACTTCTGACTGAAGCAAAACAGAAGTATTTTCCAAAGGACGTTCAATTATCTTGCCCAGAGCCACGCTCTTGGCCCGTTCACTGAGCATATCAGGACCACTGAACATACCATTAGCTCCTTATCTCCAACAGCCGTTCGAATCGATTATGTCGACTGTTACCCTGCACGCAACTATGGCTGTGAACAGAGAATTATCTGAGAAATTTCATGAAGAGAGACATTATGAAATAGCTCCATCAGTGTTAGCTCTGGATGTTGGATGAATTGATGGCACCGATGAATATAATGTCAAACTACAAACTCCATAAAGACATTCAAATTTATCTCGATCGAAATATTTACCAGAAGTGCAACTGTTGCTTAGATGTGAACTGTGAATTATACCAGCGGTTTCATTACCAGACGCAGTATCAACTAAACTAAAGGCAAATTATTATAATTTCATCAGCTGTTTGGATGCTAGACAATACCTTAATATAGAATTATTCTTGAAGCTAAATGTACTTTCTAAAAGACCAGGTTTTTTCACTTCCTCCACAATTCATAAATACCTTCCTTTGTCTCACTTCTTTTTTCCCTTTCAAAGACCTCTACATATTCTAATTAAGGCCCGGCCTTGATGTGGACTTTTGTCCGCGACTGGAGCTTTCAACGTAAAAAGAAAAAGAGAAACGAAAGAGAGCGATCTCAAGTCTCATTCCTTATGCAGTGTCCAGGTTTTAATCCAGAACGAAAAAAAAGACTTTTTTCTTTTCCACCGAAAGAACTACCTTTATTAAACCGTCTTAAGAGCCAATTAACAACGTGTCCTTTGTGTCAACAGAGATCATCATCATCTGTGATCCAGCAAATACATCTTTAATTAGCCAAGGTATTCCAGTCCTCTTATTACAGTTCTGCTTATCTGATGACGCGACCCTCTCCTTATCTAAACTTCAATCAACTGTGTTCTTATTTTTCTCAAATTCGTGTTGGATTTCATTTTCTTGTCACGCTACATTACAGTGCAGTTTAACGTATCTGTGAAGATTCCTACGAGGTAATTGTGTAGTGGTTGGCGTTACTGACCATGAGACAGCACGGATCCGCCCAGGGTCGAATCCTGGCCGCGGCAGTCCACGACCCACACCCAACCCAAGTGTTCATCATCTCCTTGGGAATGGCCGATAAATGGGTATCTGGCTTAGACTAGTGTGTGTGTGTGTGTGTGTGTGTGTGTGTGTGTGTGAATATATAAAAGAGATGAATAATGTTGGGTCTATTGAATTCAGGCAGCAATTCGGCTGAAAATATATAGTTAGGAATTACAGAACTGAGGGCCATAATAATAACGACTTGATTAATCACAATAGTGCTTTAGATCAAGTTGTGTGTGTGTGTGTGTGTGTGTCTGTGTCTGTGTGTAATGAGACGGGGCAGCACGAGCGTACAAGTAACACTCTCTCTAATAGACAAATAGTCATTATACACACACAGACACACGCACATACACACACACACAAAACCAGATTTCCTCACCACAAAATCCCTGATGAAGGCAACACTGCCGGAGTTATCTCCACAAACTCTATCATCTGAGAACAACTGTACCCAATATGTTAGTTCTCCCTTCACACCACAGATGTCTGAGCCCAAATGAAGCAGCTGATCTGGGCCTAGGACTTAGCTCTAAATTCCCAGTCAGCAGCGAATGGGACTCAGTCACCAGTGAAGGGGCCTCAGTCATCAATGAAGGGGATTCAGTCAGCAGTGAAGGAAACTCATTCAGCAATAAATGGGACTAATCTGTGAGGGAGATGCAACTGTGAGGGAGACTTGGTTGTGAGACAGAATCAAGAATGAGGGAAATGAAGTAGTGAGGGAGAATCAACATTGAGGGAGGCTCAGTAATGAGGCTGAATCATGATGAGAAGAATCATGTACGAGTTGGGGGAGGAGAGGGAAGGGGCGGCAGTCTGTAAGAGGAAGATTCACACAGCAGCGAGGAAGATTCATCAACGAGAAAGACTTTAACAGTAGTGAGGCATATTGTGGCAAGATCGAGCGAGCTGCAATATGTGTCGCAATGAGGAATAATCTGTATCTAGGATGATAATCTGTATCTAGGAAGAATGAGGACCAAGGGATATTCAGGAGGGAGTGAGGGGAGGGCTCTGGTATCAATGAGGGAGACTCACAGTGGTGAGGGAGGCGTCAGGTAAGCAGACTACGGGAGGGAAGTGAGGGAAAAATGACGACATTGAGAGATTTGTGGGCAATAGTGAGGCAGATTGTCATTACTGAAGGCTTCAGGCATGAACTGTGGAGACAATAGGTAACCATGACGACTTCTCATAGAGGAGAAATTCTCAGTCTTTACCCTATAAAAATATTCCTTCTCAGAAGCACATCTTAACGTTATTCATGTCGCTATTATAGTCACTTGTGTCTCGCCTATTATTATCTACCAATTTATCCTCGTTTTCTAAACCCTTAGCGAGGAGTTTTCGCTAATAACCAATTAGGACCGTAATCAATTTCTTTACCTTATCAGTATTTTATTTCACATATAACCAGCTCCTTTTCTATTCTCAAGTTACCTCGAGGAAAAGCGTTTTAAATTACGAAGCCAGTCAAATTGTGTGCATAATTAGAAAAGCTTTCCCTTCACATTGTCTTCCGTTTTCTATGATTTTGTGCTTATATATTATTTAGTTTTCCTCCTTGTCTTTTTTTCGTGTTCAGTGTTGTGGTGACCCACCCTCAGCCATCTGGCACCAGAGACTACTATACAGATGAGGCGCCACAAGTGACCTCCACAAGTTAACACATGTGACCTCCAGAGGTTAACACCACAGATCAGTTTCAGATAACAACACAGGTTAACCTACTATAGGGTGACGGGCACGAGTGAACACCCCAGACGACTGCTACAGGTGGCAGGTATCCACCACAGGAAGCAATTACAGCTGACCACCACAGATAACTAGCATAGATAATTGGCAGATATGACCATCAGTGCTGACGTACAACAGGTGATGACCACAAATAACCACCATTGGGCCTTCTAACAATCCTCTGTGACCTCCAGCCCCCAAACATGATTTACGCAACACACTACAACAAAAGACACAACGCCCAATACAATAAGACGTACTAAGAGGTCCAGTTCATATCACGTATGCTTAAACATCCTTAAGATAGCCATATGTTTCACAGACAATCTTGAGCTTCATTTTAATGTCTAAAAGTAATCGTAAACACGTATTTTCTACTCATTTCAACTAATACGGATTTGATGTTCTCTTATTTTCAGTTATACGCATATAGGATTGTGCCTGTAATTACCACGACCACATCTGCAGTTAGTCCCAGCAATTAAAACTTCCACTTTAAACGCCTAATTGCAAAGGAACTGACTAAATCATGGCCAAAAAATTTTGGGGGCCAGCTTTTCCCCGTTATAGGCAGAACCTGATGTGTGACACAGACTGGTTTAGCCTCTGTGGTGACATGTGCCAGTCTAGTTGAGTCATGTCATGTCTGCCTGTCACCTTTACACATATGTCAGCTCTGCTCATTACGTATTCTATTCGCTAATGCCAACCACATCCTTATACCCGTACGTTCTGTGCTCGTCAGATATGCCAGTCACTTCCGCATGTCACCTCCGTTATGTAGTCACTTTCGTCATTCGCATGAGTCAAATGACTCTCCATGACATCCATGTACATCAATTCCACATGTTCGTATATGCTAATCACATATAATCTTTATCGTATCTGTCACATATACCAGTCACCCATGACGGTTACTTCTTCCAGTCACTTATCTTAATTGTGTGTGAATCACATGTGCTAATTAGTCTTATATGTCACCTCTTCCCGTTGCCTAATCAAGCAGTCCAATCATTCTATTTCTAAAGATTCTTTAAGAGGAATACGAGAGTTCTTTTAAGCTGAAGCTTCTGCTATATTGGAATTTAAATGACCCCACCGTCCGTGTTCAGTACTGTCGAGGAAATGAGATCCTTGAAGAACATTCTGGTCAGCTCTTGATGATAACTGCTCTGCATTCTCAAAGTGATGCGCGACCACTCTCTAAATGACACACTATTGCACTCTCTCAATGGCACACTGGTTCGCTCTTAATGACACATTGATTCACCCTTAATGGCACACTGGTTCACTTTTAATGGCACTGATTCACCCTTATTGGCACACTAGTTCACTCTTAATGACACACAGGTTCAGTCTTAATGAAACCGGTTCACTGTTAATGATATACTAGTTCACTTTTAATGAAACACTGATTCACTATTAATGAAACACTAGATTACCCTTAATGACACACTGGTATACTCGCTTCATAATTAATCCTAATGAAATGTGAGCTTTGATTACCACGCGTATCTGCTCGCTCTGCTGTTAATTCGCAGCTGCCGCTCGGGCACATGTATCCACGATATCTACTTAGAAGATCAATGTCTATAATGTAGTCACTTCTCTCTCGCTAAAAGCCAGTCACTGCAGTGTGTGATCCCCTCTCCAGCTACTGTCGTAGGTAAAAGCATCCGTCTTAGAGGATAAGTGTGGACTGTAGACTGTGAGGGCGCGGGTAAGTTCTTAGAAGTAGATTGTAATTGCCTGAAGTAATTTTCCTAAATTCCATTTAGCTTTCATTTGTGCTCGGAATCACTGTAGAAATTTTCGTAAATTCAAGCACACCATGAAGAAAAGAAAGTATGCTAAACTGACTTCATGTTGCACTGATGGAGTTGTCTCCTTTTTAACCAGAAGCATCTCCAAAAGCTTCTATAGTTCAACCTTTCCTCCTCTCCTCAGATCAAATCACTCTGTAACATTCTAATTAGCACAGCTGCTCTTTTCGATGCCTAGTTCTCTTCTAATTGTACTTTAAATGATTCTACCTCCAGTCGTCCGTTCCCCCCATCATCTACTGAATCTATGCCTTCTCCTATATATTCCTTGCGCAGGATCCTCAAAGTACCATCCAGCTTGAGATTAGCAAGGTGCGTGTCCCAGGTGGCTCACCTCCTCGAGTCTTAAGAGTGTCTCTCTTAACTGGCTAAGATCCTTGCTCGTTTATGTCTTCTCTGTCGGAAATCCAACATTTCTCTTCTTTATAAGCATGCCTTGTCGCAACCCACGAAAGGAGAACGCTCTAACCCAACCACTGCTCTCACATCTTCTGTCTCCAATGTCTCTTGAAACTTTCCTAACTCTCACATTCTCAAACATTTAAAATTCCGCTTCCTTCTCTCAGATCCTCGATACGGCTATCGAGGCGCAAGGTCTAATGGAGTTCTCTCCTTTGTAGCTCACCTCTGGTTCTCCCCTTTCAGGAATTTTGGTCCATCTTTTCTTAAGACCCTCGACATCTCCAAAGCATTTGACACTTTGAGCCCTTAGCCTTTACTTTCCTATCAACTTTCGGCTTTTCTATTTTTCTCTCTTCTCTAATGCACAGCATCATATCTTGTCTGTCCAATGCAGTTGTTGTTGCTGGACGACTCCACCTTCTTATCTTATTAACATCGATGTCTTTCAGGGATTTTTTTTGTTTCTATTTTTTCACTCTTTCTTCACACTATATATATTCTTTACTCTTCGACTTCTGTCCCTATTTACTCTCATGCTGATGATTCTGCTCTACACATTCGAAATTATTTCCCTTCGCCTCTTCCTCTATTACACGCTCTCTTTCTCCCACTGAACACATCTATTCTCTCACTTAATTCTACATGTGCTGCATTTGGGGGCGGGGAAGCAAAAACTTGGTTAAATTCCAGTACACTAATACGGAGTTTCTACCTCAATCTCTCTCTGAATCTTAATCGCTCTCCTCTGTCCAGTTTCAAAACACTACAATTCAACCTATAACAAATATGCTGGGCATGACCATATCCTCGACTGTACCCTGGGAGTCCCACATAACCAACATTACAAAGTCTACTTCCTAAAAGCTAGGGGTGTTGTATAAACGTTGTAACTATTTTCTTGTGAGCAGCTAGTTCATATCTAGAGGGGTTCTCCTCGCACCAGTATAGAGTACTGTTCGTGTATCTGGGCTGGCTCTGCCTTCAGTTCTCCACGAGCCAGAGTAATATCAAAATCCTTCCGTCTCCATAATTTTCAGGACTTCACATCTCTCCAGTCATATTTTTCTGTCCACCATCCTATTACTACCCTCTCTATCGCTCTGGTGGGTGTCGGCGTCTGTCTCTAGTTAAAAGGTTTGGGCCCACAGTATGCGTGTGACTGCTGCTTCCCACAGTTTCTGTATAGCGATCGCCCACACGAAGATTGACCGTTATGATGCCTCCTCCTTTCCCTGAACATGGAAGCTCCTGAATTTTTTTCCCTCTTTCGTCTTCCCGTCTTTCTAAAAGTGTTCTTCTTTAAGGGTCAGATCTGTATACACAGGAGGAGTTCTACTTACAACTTTTTTTCCCTCATTCTATTTCTTATACCTTATCCCATTTTCAAGCAAGTTGCTTAAGACTAGTGTATGTTTTCCACGTCACATGTCACGTAACATAAAAAAATCTAAAAAGTTAATTTGTTGTTGTTGTTGTTGCTGTATTTGTGTGGTGTGTTGTGTGTGCTGGGGCGTGTTGCATGTATTGTGGCTGTTGCTTGTGGCGTGTTGCATGTATTTTGGCGTGTTGCTTGTGCTGTGGTGTGTTGCAGGTGTTATGGCGAGTTGTTTGTCTTGTGACGTGTTGCATGTGTTGCGGCGCGTTAAATGCGTGTGACATGTTGCATGTGTTGTGGTGTTTCTAGCTATCTGTTACGAATCTGAAGTCAATTTCTCATTCGAACAACAATTGTAGTTCGAAGTAACACCTCGAGTGAAAAGTTACCTTTGGTAAGGCTGTATCACTGGAAGTGCAGTCTCGTCAAAGAACCTTTCACTCCATAGGAGCCTACATTGTCCTGCTTCTGGAAGTAGCGCAGCCTTAGGCTACAGGAACATTTAGAAAGGTCCTGGGTAACACCGGGACTCTTTCATTGATATTGGTCTTGGGTTAATCATGAATCATAATATAAATGTTTGCATCAAGGGCTTGTGATGCCACCAAGGTTACTGAATCTGATTAAGGATGGGATGGTGAGGTAATTGAATGCAGCTGTCCTGAAGATAAGGGCGGGTCTACAGTCTGCTGGGGTGGCGGAAATTTCCTTTGGTGAGTCATTTGTAGTTTGAGGGAGACACTGGAAGCAGACTCGATGAGTAAGAACCTGTAGAAGCAGGCATCTGAGTTCGGGAGTGTGTGTGAATGGAGAGAGTCGAGAGCTAGCACTGATATAAGTAAGTATACGAGATCTAGCAAGGGTGAATCATAGGGTGGGTGAGGAGGCAAAAATCCTGGATACATTGAGGAGTGTGCGGAGAGAGAGGTCACTGTCTATGAGGGTAAAGATGGGTATGTTTGACAGTATATTAGTCTCTACGGTGCTATAAAGGTGCGAGTCGTGTGCTTGAAATGCAAAAGATAAAGAAAACGGAAGGGGGTGGATGTACTGGATATGAAATGCTTCAGGACAATTTGTAGTGTGAAAAGTGATGATCGAGAAAAGAATGATAATGTCAGAGAGAGGTGTGGTAGTAAGAGGAGTATGTATGAGAAAACTAAAGATGTGCTGATATGGTTTGGACATATGGAGAGAATGGGCGAAGAGAGACTGACTAAGATGATATAACGTGTTAGAAGTAGAGGAAGCAAGAGGGTGGTGCAGACAGAGAAACAGGCGAAAGGCGCTTCGTTGTTCCACTGCCAGATACGTGTACTGAGATGGTTGTGGCTCAAGTCAAGACCCATCCATCTCTCCCGCGTGGGATACAAATCTTGGTGCCCCTTTAAAACTTAATGAAGGAAGGTGTGCGGAGCAAAGCTAAGGTCGGACGCGTGTCTCACCCCGCAGCTGCCGCCAACAGCTCTATGGCAGCGACTGAGACACCGGTGTCTCGCACAGTGTGAGAGTTTCCACGGACGTAGAACTGGGGCGAAGTGGCTACGAACGCTTGTACTATCCTTCCGTAGCGAACATTGAGAAACGATTACCGCGACCACCCTTCCCCTGCCGCCAGGTGGATCACATGGGGTGGAGGGGAATAAGCGTACGAAAACAGAACGAGTAACCGAGTGTGGCGGAGGAAGAGAGTGGCAGAGTTCATTTCCCTCCACATCTTGGAGGGCACAGTGGAGGACTGCAGGA
>JAYMFT010181777.1:0-12038 GCA_038088735.1 Panulirus argus
TATATATATATATATATATATATATATATATATATATATATATATATATATATATATAATCTGATTCTACATCCGTCGAAGTACCTACAAAGTGTCAAAAACAGGAGTTATGTGATGGTTACATTTATCCATGAGCCGCAACCCAAAAGAGCCCAACTGAGCAGAGGAGGATTAGGACAGCTTGGTCCCAAACCGAGCCTTCGGGGTAGAAGACCTCCGAAACTATAGTAAGGTATACTTAAGGTAAGATCTGACCAAGTTAAATCCAAACTCTGTGATTATCACTTCGTTTTATATTTTTATATTAACTCTGCCTTTTGCCTCCAAGTAATTTCTTTTGGTTTATGGTGCGCAGTTTTCCTCATGCTGGGATTTATAGACAATTATTAAAGTTTTAATGACTGTCAGATGATTCTTTATAACTCCGTCTCTCTTTTCGTGAAGTCGTTGCTTTCAGTGTTGAGTTCGAAGTATTGAAAGGGACGTTAGTCTTTGCCAGTTTGGTGCCGTCGCCATCTTATAGAACCTCATAAATGTCCGGAGGCTGGGAGGCGAATTTCAAGGAGTTCTGAAGGGTGTAGAAGACACTGGGGTAAATTTGATTGAATTATCTATCATGAAACCTTCCCTTCAAGTTAATCTCGAGGATTTCTATCAGATACTATCGTAGATTTACTTCTATTTTTACTGGGAATCTCTGTTGCATAAGTCTGAAAAAGTTAATTGAGGAATGATTATATTACTGTACCCGCTGCTGGCGCGAGGGACATTGAAGTAGTGAGTTAGTGTGAGACTTTGGCCAAACGCCGGTGGCCGAACGGTCCACGCCCGTCCTTCTTCCGCCATTGTGGGCGGCCTCGTAAGTCCGTCGGCAGGTTATATACAAACAGGAACGAGCACCGCGACATTACGAGCCTCGGTATTTGACATTTATGCTGATGGTTATTGCATACTAACCTTTTGTAGAGTTGGAGATAAAGAATATGCAACGAGAACATTTGATGTCTGATGATTGCACCGCTTGATGAATATTGCATCCTCGCTTAAGGTCCTAAGTCTCTTATATCAGGTAAACGGATTAATATTTCGAAGGGAAGGAGGAGTTGGATCCGTCCTCCGGTGGTCAAAGTGGAAGCCTCTTGGTATTGTTCCTCTTGCAGGAGCCACTGAAGGGGCTTAGGACGAGGGTGATCTCCGAGGAAGGCTCTTCCCCCCACACACACACGTCAGGGGAACATATTTATGGAACATGTCGCTTTGTTGTCTATTGTTTCCTTCATGTCGCGTGAGGAGGGCCCGCCGCCGCGGCAGCTGGGTAGACAGTGGGGGATTCCGTGCTCGGGGGAAACTGGAATATTTCTGTTGCGTTACATGATTATTGTGCGGCCGTTGGCAACACAAGGGGATGGGTCGTCGTGACGTCTGTTGGTGTTCCTACGTCACTGAGCTTTGGAACTCTTCGGCTTCTCGCGTGTTCCCAGACAGCTACCACCTGACCCCTTCTGAAAAGGCAGGTTTTTACTCTCTCGAAAACATTTAATCCTTCACCTCCTTACGATTGGCCACCGTGAGGACTTTGGTGCGGGACCGAAGCCTTTGAACTGAAGATATAAAAAAGCCTTAGAGGCATATCTGATGTAGTATTCCTCATCCTCCATTTGTTCTACCGTTCACACTGCAGACATTTATCTCAACAACAGCTGTAAAATCGTGATCTTGTGAGTGACATTTTTTGAGGCTCATTATGAACGACTTCATTCAATATTGCCATAGGTTGCAGGCTAGCAAGTCTACATCAGAGAACCTGGCCACCCTGCCCTTTGCCAGGCAGCGATGCTGAGGTGGGAATCCCCAGTCCTGCAAAATTCATACCCACAAGAGATTCCTGTCAGTATGCCTTTGATCTACGCCTTGGAAACAATAATGATAATGATGATGATAATAACAATAATACCAATGAACCATACTCGTTTACAGAATAGATATTTAATGTTAGTACACATCACAGGAACTCATGATCATGAAGTTCTCAGTAACGGGTTTTCTCTTGTGGCGTGTTCCCACCACATTTGACCAAAGCCATGTGAGTATTACGAGGTCGAGTGTCAGAGGTCAGAGGGTAACGGCTTAGCACTTCGCAGAAGTATACCACTAGGTAGTCAGAATGTAGACTTTGTATCCTCTACCTGTGGCTGCTACTAGATTCTTTTACCATTCTTGAAACCAACAGCAATAGACAACTCTGCTTCTCCTGTCGACCATCACACTGCTCCTCTTGCAGATTCAAACGCTTCTCGTCGTGATTCAATACACTCCTCTAAGTGATTCACTAAACTTCTCTTGGTGATTCACCACACTTTTCATCTTGGTGATTCACTAGACTCTTCTTGATTCACCACACTTTTTTTCATGGTGATTTTCCCCGCTTCTTCTGGTGCTTCGCCTTATTTCTTTGAATGATTTACTACGCTTCTCTTGATGATTGACCGCGCTTACAATTTATGACACATCTTGTCTTGGTGAATGACAACACCTGTGATTCATCACTCCACATTTTTTGTTCATTCAGTCTCAGAGCAAGTGCAGCAGCAGAGTATACCACCTGGATATAGTCAGTTTTTCTTTTACACAGTGCAACTGCCTGCTGTATTGCACTACACCTGCATGATGCATTGCAGTAAGTTAACTGTTGTATTGCATGTATGGAGTTCAGATGTTGCAGATATCATAAATAGAAACTTGATCGTGTTATTAATTTAGCCAGACTTTTTCTGTTTTATCAGACTTCATCTCTGTCTTAATTGAGGCATTTGACGAGCTGATTGGAACCCTTATCCATGGCATATTACTTTGTAAGTCGTCCAGGCTGTGAGGACTGAAGGCCATTGTAAAGTATACGTGAGGTAAGGTGAGGTTCCGACCCAGTTGTGAGGAAAGCAGGCTTCCGAAAACACTGTAAAGAGTACACAAGGCGAGGTAAAGTTGCAAACAGGAGTGTGGGAAAGGAAGACCTCCGAAACCACCATAAGGTAAGATAAGGTAGGTTAGGTATTTAACCTTCTCGTGTAGTTTATGATGCAACCTGCAATAACCACCTTCGTCTTCAGGTCAGAACCAGGAGCCAAACGTTTACGGCTGGAAATGTTGTAGAGGAACCAAATGTTTCGTATTCTGCAGATCCTCCTGATTCAAAGCGGCAGAAGTTGACTTTGACAAGTCGGAATACCCGAGAGTCGAAATGTTTTGGAATATGTTATTTGGCAATGAATGTTGAGCATGTTCCCTTTATTTTCCGTTACTGTGTTTTCTCTGATGAGCACGTTGGATTATTTAGCAAGTCAGAAATATAAAGCCTTTGGGCAACATTTCAGATTCTTGTGTTTATCTATCAAACTCCATCCCTGACTGACCTTTCACTCTGGTGTGTTTTAAATTGTTTATTTTCCACTTTGTTTTATAACTTGTCTTTGGAGTCTTTATCTATTAACCGTTGGCATGGCCAACAACAGAGGCTCACGTCCTCTCGTGCTTATTGTCCACTGTTCTTGCTCTTCACTGGTTCGTCATGTTGGTCTTATGTACCGATAACAACTTTAGTCGCACAGCCTCTCTCACAGCAGCAGCTGTTACCGCTACCGTTTTGCGGTTGGAGAGGGTAGGGGAAAGGGCTGGGCAGATCCAGAGGAACGAACGGGTCACAGCGTTGAAAGGAACCTTTGGTTAGAGCTTTGGGCTTACCTTGCCTGGCGCTCTTCGTCCTTTTTTACGCCTTATGTCTTTGCCTTCGCTGTTTACCTCCCACCTTTCCTCTCCTCCCTTTCGCAGTGCGCTCCCTCTCCTCTTCCCTCCCTTCTCTCCCCCCCTCCCTCCTTCTGTATCAGAGTGTTACTAGTCGCGGCGTAAAGTGAGAAAATACGTGAGTCGTCCTGATTCAATTCTGCCGGTGGTTCTTGCATAATCCGAAAGGGGTTGAAAAATTTACTTAAACCGTAGCGTGCGCCGTTGCATTCCAGATCTCCACAGGTGAATCAGACACGGAAGTTGCAGATGCAATCGCTTTTAACTTGCATGGGTTACTTTTGAGTTGTGATTGTGTTCCTGGGAGTGCCTCAAGATGTGATCACGCTTCCCTTCCTTGGAGTAACTATGGCTGTACTTAATTCCTAGTTGACAATTAGTACTTGGGCTAATTGTAGCTATGTTTCCTAACTCTGCACCTAGGCCAGATGTAATCGCAATCAATTCTTGTAAGTTGGAATTACTGTAAGTGGCATATTTCAGTCTGTGCCTGGATTACTTGCATCTGAAATGGCGTCAAATACGCTGGGATTACTTATAGCACCATTTACTTTGTACTGGGACAAGTTATAACTCCAGTTTCATTACTTACAGTTCCAGTTACCCCATATTGGGGTTACTTATAGCTCCAGTTTCCCAGTGTTGAAATTTCTCAGATCTCCAGTTACTCTGTTGGGATTACTTTTTTTACATAAATTTATGCTGGGATTGATTTTAGCTTCACTGTGTATTGGGATTACTTATCTCCTCATTTTTTTATGTAATGGGATTTCTTACAGTTTCCGTTTCTCTATTCTGAGATTACCTGCAGCTTCAGTTTTCAACTGGAATTGTTTTAAGCTTATGTTACTTTGTCCTGGGAATACTTGTAGCCTCAATTTGTACTGGGATTACTTTTATCCTCAGTTGCTATGTTCTGGGATTACTTCTAACTTAGATTACTTGGTAAACTAGGATTACTTAAGCTTTGGCCACTGCTCACTGGGATTCAAGCTGCTCTATTAACAGACAGACGGAGAGAGAGGCAGTAGATGAAAGCGTCGGACGAATAGACACGTAGTTGTAGAAAAAGAAACAGGATTGCAAATAATTTTTTTTAGAAAGATTGAAAGAAAGTAGATGGTTGAAGAAACAGGCAGAATGAGAGGCGGCTTGTCGTAGAAACAGACATTGTGGCTACAAGAAACTGTAGACTTAGACGGTACGACAGACTGTTAGCTACTGTTAGCTAAAGAAACAGACAGACAGAAATCGAAAAACACAGAAGAGATATACAGAAAAGGACAGTCAACCAAATGAGCAAAAAGAAGCAACAGACTTCCGTTAAGACAGAGAGACATAGAAAGAACAGATGGACAGGTAGGTAGAAAGACTGACAGATGTAGCAGCAGCAGCAGGAGAGAAGCAGACAGTCAAGCAGAAGGGAAAGCGCAGCAGCAGTAACTAAGAGGACCCACGAATTTCTGCTGGGATGTTGCTTATTTTCCAGCTCTAATTTTAGTTCATCTCTTCTCCCAACAGACTTACTTCCCATTTTCATTATTCCTGTTTTCTCTCTCTCCCCATCCCCTCCACTCTTCTTTTCTTCTGCTCCATCATTACTCCATTCCCTCTTTCCTCCAATAATTTTTCGCTCATCCTACCCTATTCTGAATTAAGACAGTGGTAATGAAGGTACAGTGAATAAAACTAGGCAAAATATACCTTGCTTTCAGTAAAGAACAATGATACCGAAGCCTGCAGGCTGCAGGCACAAACAGCCTGGTTGATTAGTACGCCGGGAAGACAATCTGGACGAGGACTTGGCTGGAGGGGTTAGCTCGAGTTCTCAGAAATCATGTCCAAGTAAACAAGAGAGAACGGAAAGTAGAGTTGCACCGTGTGTGTGTGTCTTTCTGGGGCGGAGATGGGCAGAGTGGAGAGACTGAAGCATATACATAACAGGTTGTGACGAGGTTGTGAGGAGAGTTGTACGTAAAGTCAGGGAAATCAGGAGGTTGTAAAGACGTGAGGGGTTGTAACCAAGGGAACTCTCTTACCCAAGTCGTCCTCGATCAGGTAAGTTACTTCAAATGGGTTCTGTGGTTATTAAGTTGTTGGTTGTGATCGCCACGTACTTAGAAGAATGAATGGTTAGGACTCTTGGTTATATTAGGATTAGTTAAGTCGTTAGTTATTATCAATATAATGTAATGGCTACAAGTCCTTAGAAACGAATCAGACTTATATAGATAAACAGCAAGTTTATCCAAGGCCTTCAGCCGTGCATGATGTTTCATAGTACAGCAAAAGACCACAGGAAGTTGTGGAGGAAGTGATTCCTTTGCTCAGAAAGTTACAGAAGGGAAATGGTTTCTGTTGTGGGCTAGTGGAAGCGCCCCTCGCATGGAAGGTACTGTATAGAGGGGATGTTAACATTAACGTAGTATAAGTGATGCTCCAAGACCAGTATTACTTTTTATTTTGTTGATTGAAGACAAGGGTCACTAATGGCAACACTAGTTATTAACCTCATGAGCACGACGCTACGATCCTTTAGTACGATTCCTGAGCACAAAGATGTTGCGAATCTTTAGCACGACAATACAACCTATGAGCCTGATGGTATATGGTCTCTGGTTGTGATGTTCTGACCTCTGGTCTGACCCTTAGGGTTTAGGTCAGAGGTCTAGCCCTCATTCCCAAGGGTCGCACCGTCATGCTCATAAGGTTATACAGAAATAAGTTCACCCATAAAGCTCATATATAAACCACCACATGTGTCGTGGTTTGATAATTAGAAAGGTTTATATTCCATTTACCTTAAGCTCTGGTTTACAGCTGCTTATCCAGGTGTATGAGCAAAACATATGGTAGGATCTCCATAGGTCAGGACACAGTGACCTTTCTCAAAAGACCTTGTACATTAAAAACTTCTGGTGGAGATGAAGGAGCTGTATCCCCTGTTGATAGTAGTCCTGATCTGTAAGGGCGTCTCGATCCTCATCAGGAACTCGGGTACAGCAGAAGGTGCTGAAGGAGATGTAGGAGTTCTCGATGGTTGTCCCGATTACCCGCTGACAGCAGCACAGTGAGTGGGGTTCTGTCTGGTGCGGCCGCGCGTGAGATGGTGTTCGATGGTCAGATTAGCCAGGTGTAGGTAGGTCCCTCCCAGCTCCCGGAGGCTTTGGGGCCTCTCTCTCTCTCTCTCTCTCCAGCAGCTTCCGTGCTAATCCAGATGCTGGTGATGTTCTCTCCTCTGCTGATACCTTCATCCGATCCTGTACTGCTGTTTGTGCTGCCCCATCCCCGTATCTCTTCAGATTTACTTCTGTCGTAGTTGCTCAGTCACACAGTGTGCGTCTTGACATACTGTCTCTTTGCTGCTATATCGCTGCCACTCACTTTATACCCCTGCTAGAGGCTCTGCTCCTGCTGTTCTGCTTTACCACCTGTGGTGCTGCCAGCTGTGACCCCCTGTTGGATGGGGGAGTACCTCAGTTCGACCCCTGGAACGAACCTCCAGTCCCTGTATTCGTCCTGATTGAGTTAATCCCCTGATGGCGGTGGTGGTGGGTATTATCAGGTCCTCCTGTTAAGTCCCGCCCCGTCAGTTTAAGCCTGAGACCGACATCTCAACCATTGACGCCAGAAGTTCACAACAAGAAACCCAAATACTCCAGTTATATTTACACTCAGTAACTCAGTAGGATGTGTGGATTACAGCATCAACATATGTCGTCACAAACAGCCAGGGAACAAGAAAACACAGCTAGCAGCTCTATTTTAAGGTTAAGAAAATGTGGCGTGCACCAAACGAGACATTAAATGGAAAACAAAACACTACGTCTGGAATTCAGCCTCATGTGGAAAATGTTTGGACGGGGTTGCTGTCCAAGGCAGAGAAAACGGCTTAGTGGATACGATTGAGGTTTTGTTGTTCGTCTGAGGTCCTCCTCCTGTGGGAAGTACCCGAGGACCCAGCTTATCTCCCTACAGTATCGATCAGCCAAACATCAAGGGGCCCAGACCGCCTCCTTGCATTATCGATTAGATAGCTGATTGGTTATTTTGGCTGTAGGGTTGTCGACCCTCTTGGTCATAAAGGCCTACAGCGTCTGTTTACATTTACTAATCGACAAAACTAGAACAACTTCTTCAGGGCTTTCGTCACGTGCGTAGTGGTTAGCGTTGCTGACTATAATTTCACGAGACAGTCAACCCCACACTCAACACAGCTGTTCATCCTCCCCTCGGGGTTGCCATCTTTTGTACCATTAAAGGAAAAAAGTGTCCAAGACATTTCTAAGGCCATGCATGCTCCCACCACTGCATATCTGACCCTTGCCCATATTGTAAACCAACAACCTAAAGCAGACTTTTAGGTGACCAAGCAGAAGAATGATAACAGTGTCTTGTATATCACACTGAGTCTTGAAATTTAGTTTATCGTTTGTTAATGTATTTTGACAACGCTGAAAATTTACTGGAAATGTTTTGTCCACTTCAGTGTCCCATGTAGAGTGACTGGTCGTGTGTAGTGTGAGTCACAGGCTCTATCATTCACGCTTAGGATGTCCTTCACGGTAGGTGGGATGAGTGGTTGACAGGATGTAAGGTTGAAGGGATGGGTAGTTGACCGGGTGGGTGATGGATGGGGTGTGTGATGGACGGGATGGGTGAACGGCAAGGTGGGTAATGGACAGGGAAGGTGGTGAGTGGTAGACAGTACAGTGATAAGAGAGAACATGACTATGATAAAAAAAGAAATGAGAGAAATATGTAAATTCTGTTGTGAAATTTTACCTCGACCTTTAGTTACGGCGAACAGATTATACCTCAAGGAAGGAGTGAAACAGATTATATCTCAAGGGAGAAGGAAGATTAATTATACCTCAAGGAAGGAGATGAAGACTTCTTTTTCAGTTCTCGTAACTTTTATCTTAAATTCCAGCCGCTTTCTCTTGCATCCTTCCTCATCACACGCACAAATTCCCTGTATACACCGCCCATACGCCTCACTTGTTTGTATCACCTGCAATTCATCGCCTCTGCCCAAATGACCTACCAGCTGGATAACAGTAATTTAGAATTAATGCCATTGCATTATTTGGGTTACGTGCTAAGCATTGCAGATAGCTAAAGGTCTTACTTTTTGCGCCCATGAAATGAGCCATACGAACAAAGTGGTATTTGCTGAATGCTGTAGTTATGAATTATCGTTCTGATCTACAGTTTTTGTAATGTAAGGGTAGACTACTTCCTCAGAATAATTTCTGATGTTTGGTTGCAATAGTTTGTGTGAATTATATTCAGGAACAGTCAGTTTTTACATGAGTGTCTATAATAAGGAATTATTTCATCTAAAGGACTAGAATATGCGTTGTAGTTATAGAAGGTTTGTCGATAATTATCCCTAGCGGTAATTTTATCAGTTTGCCAATAAGTGCTATAGTTATTACCTTAACGCACTGTAATTATACCGTGTGTCATTATCCAGGCTATTATCTTGACCCTCATAGTTGGATGAAAGACCTATCTGCCGGTTCTACCATTGGTTAGTTAGCCTGTTCTGGTTGCAGATGATTGAAATGCTTATCCTCCCTACACACACACACACACATAGAGTCCTGCAGCCTCCTTGATATCAAAGAATCATATCCTCTACGGTGGCATCTCTAGTTACTCATTATCCCCCATGACTCCATCTGTGTCATTTCCGTTTTGCCTGTGGCATTCCATCGTCAGTGTCAACTCGTCTGACTCATCATCAGTCATTTCCACATCACATTTTCCTCTCGTTCGCTGCATCCATTTCTCACGTCTGGTGTTGTTCATCACGTTGTCCCCTCTCATCAGCGGTGCTCATGGCCGTCTCCCCTCAGTGTCGCTTCCCCATCCACTGTCACTTCCACTGAATATAATCTCCCCTCCGCATTTAGTCATTTTCCGCACCCCGTGTTTATCACTCCCCGCACGGACAATCGCCATTTTCGCCCATTTTCCAATCACCCCAGACTCCATACGAAGCCAGAACCCCTTTACTCTCCCCATTATACCTCCATTAGCAATCCCCTTATCCCTTATTACCCAGGCAACATCCCCTCCTCCGCAGCTCGCCAATGACCCACTACAGCTCCGCTTATCAGGAGCGAAAATACGCCAGAGGGGCCAATTCCCCACCTTAATGATGGTTTCCACCTTGACGGACGAATTCTGATTGGCTACTTCCTGCAGTCATCGACGCCTGATCGGCGTTCTTATTGGCTAAAGCCTTCACAAACACCGTCGTTCGTAGAGAGAAAGGTAATGTGAGTAAAGAATACGACAGATGTCGAGAAAAAAGTAATCTAACCAAAAATAAGGAAGATTCGCATGATAGTGAAATATGATTTTACCAGATAAACTGGATTTACAATGATCATCTAACTTGATATAAACAAAGTGTAGAAAGATAATATAACAAAAAAATAAGGAAGGTAATAAAGAATAACCTGACCAGAAATTTTTAAAGATTTACGAAAAATAAATACAGCTCGGGAGAGAGCCAGGCCGCCTCTTGAGCTGGCCTCCCGTGGGGACCAACAGAAGAAAAAAGAAGGGGGCCCGTTTAAGCCGCAGTAAGGGTCATTATAGTGCTGTATCTGGCGAGTATTTGCGGGACAAGGCATGAGATGATGGAATTATGTACTCGAGGGGTAGGGGGATGGGTGACGGTTGGCACGCCTGCCTGCTCCACGGTGCTACTCCTTCAGTAGGGTTGGTAGCCCTGCTCCCAAAGGAGACATTAAATAGGCTGGCTTTGAGCATGTCCGACGAATTATGCCAGAGTGTAAGCGTGGTGGTTGGTAGTGGGTGTTCTCTACCTCTGTGTTCTAGCCTGAGAGAGAGAGAGAGAGAGAGTCGTCAGCAGCATCCGTCTCAGAAGGCGCTGGATGAGGTAGTTTATATGAAGGGTAATAAGGTTGTTGCGTGCAATTATGTGGAGATGATTTGAAGCCCTGTGTCTGTAGTTACCCGGTTACCTATTTGGAAGTACGTGTGTGTGTGTGTGTGTGTGTGTGTGTGCACCTCTGTTAGTCTTGCATATATGTATATGTATACAATCTTCATGCAGTAGAACTGAGACGAGACATCATCAAAACATTGAGTAAGGGAGTAATTCCGTAACATTAATCTTTTGTGATTATGTCTCAAGCTCCCTAAGCACGTAAAGGGAGGGAGGGAGGGGGGATTTGGAGTTAGAGGGGAAAGGGGAGAGACCAGGAGGAGAGGTGCTTCAAGAAGGTTAATCTCCTGCAAGAGAAAACATTTCGATATCATTCAAAGCATCCTGGGAGGAGACACGTGTGGTGATTACCCTCACTTTACGGTGATGAGAGAAAAAAGATTTGAGGAAGTTGTTAAGACAAGAGAATTAAAGAAAAAAGTATTGAGACAAAAGCACAGGAAGAATAGTCGAGAAAAAGATAAACTGGGAATCTATTAAGACGAGGGAACCAAGGTAGTGTTGCTAATTAAATGGGGAACCCATTAAGCCCATTAGATCAGTGGATGACGCATTTCCATTTGGGTTGAGTTTACTCACGCGACAGCTGACGTCTGACGATGGTCATAGCGTCTCCCAAGCACCGTCAGACGTCCCATAATCCCACGTCAGCCGGTGTCAGCTGCGTCGCCCCCAACCTATCGATAAGGTCTATCGTTTGCGAGCGTCAGTTAGTCTCCCATCGTCAGCTCCTGTTTAAGTATGATAGCTGTAATCGTCAGCTTGCCTCAGCCATTGTCAGCCAACATTAACCAGCGTTAGTGTCCGGCTGACCACTACAGCTAGTGTCAGCCATCATTAAGTGAGCTCCTGTCGGACTCCGACAGTTATCGTCAGCCTCCCTAGTGGTTGAGTTATGAAGGCTGGCCGACAGTGGACGCCCTGGTGTGTGTGTGTGTGTGTGTGTGTGGGTGGCAGGGGTGGGGTCATGGATCATTGACTGGGGGGCGATTACTGGGGAACCCCTCGACGCCCCAGCTCATGGAGACGCGTCCAGTCTCCCCTAGGGGGTTGAAAGTTCACGGATCTTTGCCTGGGACAGTTACCGGGGGACCCTTGGACACCCCAGCTCCTAGGGGTGACTCCAGCCTCCCTAGTTACGCCTTTGTTGCCAAAAGACCAGAATATCCACAACAGTCCAATATATATATATATATATATATATATATATATATATATATATATATATATATATATATATATATATATATAT
>JAYMFT010181788.1:0-12037 GCA_038088735.1 Panulirus argus
CTCCTTCTCGACGGCCAGCGCACCTCTGTGTGCGGTAATAACTCTGTGTGTTCAGACCCTATGCTTTCGCACAGTCTTTGAAACACGCGAGCATTAAGTGCCTTTGACTTTATAAAGATGATTCCTTTAACGCCATCATTCAGTATCCCATGCAACCCTAAACTCAGTTTTTCGGGTGCTAATGATTCTCTGTGAATGATGCAATGAGTCCACTCCACATCAGTAATTTCCTTCTTAATCCATGCAACGAGTCCCTTCACTTTCCCGGTCATGGATGCAGCAGCGTCTGTACATCCGCTAATACAAGATTTCCATCTATGCCCTTGTTCAGATAAGAACTGATTAATAACATTGAAAATGGCTCACCCAGTTGTGTGTTCTAATTCTTTGCAAAAAAATGCATGTTCATTTATATCATCTCCATCAATTTATCTCACAAATGAGACAAGTTGAGTCTGTCCACTGACGTCAGTTCGATTCAAGTTGAAGTGAAAAAAACTGGCTTGTTTTCAGCTTATTCACAACTTGATCAATATTATCAGTACTCATTTCATTTACCCTTCGAGAAACAGAATGGTGTGACAAAGGAACAGCCTTTAGTTTGTCACCTGCCTTTTTATCTAGCATTTTTTCAGCCATCACAACTGCAGCTGGCAGTGTCATTTCTTCAGCTAAATCAAATGACTTTTTAGCTTTAGCAACTAATAAAAATATAGCCAAGGATGCTCCCAGAGCTTTGCTTTATGGTATGGAGGCTTTCTTAATCGTTGTCTGGGAACACTTAAAATCAGAAAGTTTTCTTTTGAAAAGCTCCTCCGATTTACCAACATGATATTGATGTTTTGTGTTAAGGTGACGTTGGAGGTGTCATGGTTTCATACTACTGTTGGCCAACCTCTCCCGACATATGAAGGACAAAGCTTCCGGGGGATCAGAATTCGTTGAGAAAAATCCATAAAGCACATAATCTTCCTTGTATTGCCGAATTTTATGTAGTTCTGTTTTCTCTTCATAGTTGCTTCATTTCCTTCACTTGCATTGCTGCCGCATCTGCTACAGCTATCACGTTTTAACCATCTATCCATACTTCTTCCTGTTAAAGAAATAACTATCTGTAAGCTTACATGTGAATTTGAAAAAGAAATGTCCACACTTTCACTCCTAAGACGAAACTTAGCAAGCGTGACCCGAGCGAGGAGTTCAGCACTGTTCCCGTAAGCATCCTGACCCGTTCCTCTCCCTCCCCCCTACTCCCATCTCCCCCCCAATTTCTTTCTCGTTCATTTTAATTCTTACTCTGTTCTCTTGTCATTCACGTAAGTTGGAAACTGCGTAAGTGCTGTGGTTATTCAATTATTCTACATTTTTAAACAATCACTTATGCACGCATACACATGCTCAGTAAAGTTACTGATCCAAAATGCCTTATGGCCTGTATGTGATACAGTTTGAAAAATAAATATTTTTTCATTATCTTCTCACGTACCCCTTTGAACAATGCTGCGTAACCCCAGGGGTACACGTACCCCACTTCGGACAGCACTGTATTAGAAGATGTAATGTTCAGATGTAAATAAATCTAAAGAATTTAACCACCGCGCGCCCGAGAGTCGAACCGGGCTACCAAGATCAGCGTTCGACTGGACCGCCGATGGGAAAAATCTCTCTCTGCATCTTCCATCTACAGCTGCATGGCCCAACCTGCTCACTATGGGCCTTTAGGGTGAGACAGGCCGCCCATACTTTGGTCCTGAGGACGCTGCAAATCGACTCACGGGCATCTAGGTAATGTCCGTATATCAGAACGTGTAATGTTCACATATAAATCAATTTGAACAATATAACATCGCGCGCCCGAGAGTGGAACCTATGCTATCGAGAGCAACAGGCGAACAGCGCACCTCTGGACCACCGATGAGACAAAAACGTACCTCTCTGGAACAGCCATCTACAGTTTCAGAGCCCCAGAGGGATAGGTTTTTGTTTCATCGATGGTCCAGTGTTACACTGTCCGCCTCTTGTCCTCGGTAGCCTGGGTTCGAAAATGATAAGGTCAAGGATATCGCAGGCTTGTGTCATCAACCCATCCCATATCCATTTCAACCTTGGCAACATAGTCACTTGCCGTCCATGTCCCCACAGACATGACCGCTGGTCCCTGCCTAGCCTCATAGTTCCCCCACACTCACACTTCTATAACCCCCCCACCACCACTTCTAAACCTTCAACGTCACAACCCATTCAACACCACCATATTCTTGATAAGTGATTTATTGCATTCGATTCTTGCAATTATATGCATATTACTAACTTAGTTCTGAAACTGACTAATATCCAAACAGAGTCATGTGAACAGGGGGGTCTGGAGTGGGAAGCGTTGTCCACTGCTACTGGAACTAAGCAAAGAGGCGAGGAGATAAAGGGGCAGGGATCCAGACAGACGGTTAAGACAACCAAGGGAAAGGCATGGGCGAGCGGCGGACAGGAGCCAGAGACAAGTCGGACAGAAGCTGCGAGGAAAGAATCAAGAAAAGATGAAACTGATGGGATGGGTGAAGGTCGAGGAAGGGATGGGAGTACATCAGGGAAGAGGCTGGGTGGAACCGAAAGGTGGGTGACAGGTCAGAGAAGGAAGAGGCCAAGGTTGAGGAAAGAGAAGTCAAGGGAAGGAATGAAGGAAGCGACGGGAGAGGAAAGAGAAAAGGCCAATGGAGGTACAGAAGGTCTGGGGGAGGAGTTAGAGGAAGGCTGGAAGGGGGGTGTGAGAGGGGAAAACGGCCAGAGAAAGGGAAGATGGAATGACAGAGGAGAGGAGAGGAGAGGAGGGAGCCTATATGGGGAAGGGGAAAGGAAACGGAGGAGCAGAAGGAGACAACTGGAGGTAAAGGGAGTTGGTCACCTGAGGAACGGAACGAGGCCAGAGGTGTGGGAAGAAGCCTCGGAGGTCACCATACACACAATGGACAACAAAACTCGCCGGAGGAATGGCCAGAAGATGGACGATGGAAAAACTGAGGGAAACGACGCGGATTGTCTGAGCAGAGGTAGGATGAAACGAGGTACGGTGCCAGAGTTCGGAGAGGGACAGTGATGGGGATCCTGGTGGTCTGCTGACGATGAAGCTGCTGAACAGCCTGAAGAGCGGTAACGGAATGTACCGCCGGGTAGGTGGTGGAGGTATGACGTACACGGCAGCGTTGACCATTGCTGGTAAGTAGCAGTTGACGGGAGAGATGATCAGCGTGTTGGGAAGTGTTAGTAGGTGCTGACTGCAATGTTGACCAGATTGTTGGAAAGTGTTAACAGCTGCTGACGGTAGCGCTGAGCAGAGTGTTTGCAAGTGTTAGTGGGTGCTGACGGTAGTGCTGACCAGAGTGTTTGCAAGTGTCAGTGAGTGCTGACGTTAGTGCTGACCAGAGTGCTGGGAAGTTTAACAGGCGCTGGCGGCAGCGTTGGCTTGTGCTGGGAAGTGTTAGTGGCACTGACGGAAGTATTGGTCACAGTGCTGGGATGTCTTATCGGGCGCTGACGGCAGTGTTAACCTGTACTGAAAAGTGTTAGTGATCGCTGCGGAAATATTGACCAGAGAGCTGGGAAGCGTTAGTGGGTGCTCAATGCAGTATTAACCAGAGTTCTAGAAAGTCTTAACGGGTGCTGACTGTAGCGATAACTACTGTTGGGAAGTGTTAGAGGGTACTGACGCTAGTGACGACTAGAGGGCACTGACGGGGATACTAACTAGGGTGTAGGAGTGGATGCTGAAGGAGGGCGATGGAGATTGCATGAAGACCCACAGGATGATGGTGGAAGCGGCAAAGAAACTCTAGAAAAGTGGTGGAGGAAGATGCTACGAAGAAAGATGCTACGGATTCTGTAGGAGGATGCTGGGAACTACATTGGAGAGTGCTGGGGTACTGAAGGAGGTTCTAAGTAATGAAGGAAAGTATTGAGGATACTGGATAAAGGCACAAGGGATACTGTTTGAAGATACTGAGGGATTTGAAGGAAGTACAGAAAACTCTGAAGGAAAGAAATGGAGATACCAATGGAAGGTGATAGCTACGAAAGAAGTGTAGCCAGATGTTCAAGTACCTAGCAAGGAGCAAATATGACTCAGACGGAGGAAGGTGACGGTCAGAGAAGAGAAAAAACAAAACCAACATTCCGTCAACAAAGCTCTCTCATCCCGGAGGCGTATCTTCCCTGGTAGGCAGCCAACACCTGCTAAGAATACATCACACAAAGGCCTTTAAGAAAAGCGTAGCCTGAGCAACACAGCGGAAGCAATATAATGCAACATGCCTTTGAGAATCCAGAAGCACAATCTCAGGCCAATTTAAACTTTACCCAATGGTTCTTTCTTCTATTGTGCTCATTAATTGTGAGGCAGTGTTATTGTCTTGAACAATGCCTCTCAACTTTACTTTCTTATTTCTCACAACATTTTCGAGTTTGCTTGATCCTCGCGGCACACCGAATCAAATCTCTCCAGTATTCTGCAGTTATGTCATCATCTATTGAAAGGAAGGAAAACGAAGATCTTTCTACATTCATATAGTAAGTGTAGTAAAACAAATACTGTACTTTTATAATCATGTATGTTTTCAAATGGTTCATCAGATACATTTTCATCTAAAAAAATTTTTGTGGTTGTTATATCAGTAAGATATTCATTTTCAGGGACGTCCCACAGCACTCTCAGGGACACACCCTCTGCCACGCTCTTGTCTGGAGACACGCTCAGAAACTGCCCTCAGGTAGACGGGGGCTTAAGAGAGTGGAAGTCACTGAATAAGCGTTCTTGCTACATTATCATGTCGGAGAGAAGATGAAGGAGGATGGTGGTGAAGGATTTGGTAAAGGAGTGGACTTCGCGACAGGGGAGGAGGAGGAGGTGCCAACAGGATGAACGTGAACTTAAGGCTGTCATCAGCAGACTCAAGGAAACTTATATAGTAATTACAACCGTTCTTTTATAACCCTACATAGTCAAGCGCCTGCAATGTCCTGTCTACACCACAGGATGTGAGGAAGTAGATAAAGTGATTAGTCTGTAAATTCAACATTCTTGCCGTCGACGACATACTCAGGAATACACGTCACTGGACTTCAGGTAGACAGCGCGACAAGGAAAGACACAAGTGATGAGGCAAAAGCACGTCGGCACTGATAAGGCAAGGAAGGGATGGAATGCCTTCTGCCAAGTTTCAAAAGAGGAAATCGTCTGGTACGGAATCTGGACGGTAATACAAACGGGATAAGGCGAGGTGGGGGTGGGGGCGGGGTGGGGGTGTGGTGTTTTTAGATATAACATTAACTCCCTAAAAATCAACGATAACAAGGTATGACGATCAAGTTATGGCAACAGAATTCTCTGTTCAAGATTACCTGTGAAGAAGACAGAAGCTATTACTACTATCATGAAACAGAAATAACCGACTGGCTAACACGATCAGAGAAAGAACCATCCCACACCACATCATAGGCTCAGTCCGAATGTCCCCTAACAAATACCTCTCAGTGGCAATCGACTTACTGGAACTTCGAACAGCCACCCAAAAAACCTAGAACTCAGCTCCTGGAAAGAGTAAAACAGATAATAGACAAATCAGCATGCTACCTCCAAAAGGATTTCAGTACCTTATCAACACCTAAAATGCTATGTTAAACTCAGGACACTTTTCTCGTAGATTTAAAGAGGCCAGAGTAACAACCATAACAAAACCAGGAATGACAGATCCCTCCTAGAAGTTCCAAGGAAACTTTTTGAAGGAATTTTGAACTTTAGATTAAACGGAAACTTTGAAAACAACAACTTCTAAAACCCAAATCAATACGACTTACGGAGGGGTAAAAGCACCACCTCAGCAACTGCTGTTTCTAGAGGACAAGGAATATATTGCACAGTTCTACAAGGAAACATAAGCAAAGACCTTGACAAAGTGTGGACCAATGGCGCACAATACAAACTACTACAACGAGGAATACCAGAGATCGTAGAAAGACTACAGTGTAACTTTCTAAGCCAATGCACCGCAGAAATCATTACCAACTCTGCGACGTCTCCCAAATTCCCTCTGCTAAGAGAATTCCTGCAGGGCTTCGTCCTGTCACCGACACTATTCATAAGGTACGCAGCTGACATTCCCCCATCAGTTGTTGCTATCAGCACAGACATCTGTGCCGATGACGCGACACAAGTAGTAGTCTCGAACAACTCAGTCCCGAAACATACTTATTTAGATCAGTCAGAGGAACGACACTTAACAAATCTGAAAAGGAATGCAAAACAAAAAATACCACAGTGGCGCTAGGAAAACTAAAACCCAAAGATTTAACCGCAGAAGGCAAAACGATAGTTACAAGAAGAGCTGTAGAATTCTGGGTCACACACTAATATATATGTAGATGTCTGAATATAGATCAAATCAACAGTAGATCCGCACAAGGCAAATCGGCCCTGACCAGTCAGAGCAGATTCTGGCATCTTCAGTAGAACCAAAAATTACACCTGGTCAGAGCCATGGTAACGCCTATCTTATCTACTCACTTGTACTTACGTTCCTCGCCTCCAGATCACGCATGCTGAAGTTACAGAAGATACAAAATAAGGTTCTACAGTTCGTCACAAATGAAATTTGCCCCATGTTGAAAACTAAGCAGAACAGTGTGAACGAATAAAGATGAAGTCAATCGGTTCATACCTAAGAGAACCAGCCCAGAAAGTTTGGCAGAGACTGAAGAAAACGATTGTACAAACTACAGAAAAATCTTTGATCTCAACAATAGAACAGACGTGAAACACCCCTGGTTCCCTATAAAGCCTCACAAAAAAGCTCCAGCTATCCATCGATATACACAGTGAACTCTGTTTAGATTAGCTTAGTGAATCTTCTTAAAAGAATCAACATAATTCCTTACACGACCCCAATCTGCAGTTGGTATAGAATAAAGGCACCAAAAACACACTTCTGATAAATCACCCACATGCATAAAAAAACTTGCACCTTACACCAGTACACACTTTTAGTCGTCTCTTCCATTCCAAACTATCTCTTCCCTTGTCCCATCTCTTCGTCTCCTCCTCTAACGAGTCTATTAAAAAAGATCGTATGAGAGTTAAGTGTGGAGAGAAGAGATGGGTGAAGGTAAGAGGGAGCCTGAGTCTTCTGGGAGGAACTTGGAGAGGGTGGTAAAGAGGGGAGTTGGACGAGTGGGAAGCAGAACAAAATCAGTTGAGAGCAGTGTGACATTCTGTGGTGTGGGTAGACACACTAGGTGAAGGGTGGCGCTGTGGTAACCTTCGTCTATGAAAGAACTAGAGTTTTAATGTCTATCTGTATATAGGCAAAAACTCTGATTACCGTCCCCCATGAGCGGTAACCCAACTGGATCACAATTAAACACAGCCAGAACCAAATTCATCCCTGGAAAAACTGCGCGGCAACAACAGAAAACTAAATGAAAAAAAAAAAAAGGATTTCGTTTACCAATGAAAATGCTAAAATCTGTCCAATAAATTTACAGGGGAGAGAGGAACAGGCTGGCATTAATAAAAAAGAGTAGCACAAAATCATCGTGAAATTTGAAATGTAGCTACTCCTGCTGGTGGAGTGAGGTTAGGTGTAGCCGTTTCAAGTGTACTGGTGTAGGTGGGATGATGTGCGAAAGTGCGCTGAGCTTCACCTAGGCTGTCATACTTCCCAGCAGCTTGTGGTAAGAGTCTTTAGCTACAGAACTGTTGAGGAAGGTGAAAACAACGATGTAAAAGACTTGACAGCATTATTGACATGATCATAATCGTTATCACGGTCATCGCTGATAATGAGGAAGTGCTTAGAGAGAAAATGTTGAGGCCAAGGCATGACAGTGCACTCCGGTCTGGGAGAACTGACGTAGGATGTAAAGCAAAGTAAGTCTCGAGGCCTCACCACTTCTACAGCCCAGGGGAACGCTATCTCTAGGCTGGTGACAAGAGTCAGTCTCCTAACTTGTACAAACTAGAAACTAATATTAAAGTGCAGTGTTCCACCCTCCTCAGGGGCTAACTGTCTCCCTGACAGTATACAGTATGAGTGTCACGCACAGTGTATGTACACAGGTTGATTAATAACCCTGAAATCTGATTTTTTTTACTCCGACCTTTAATCTGACCTTGTCCTCCACCTTTGATCTTAATCCTCTGACCTGGACGCGTTCATTAACGGTTACCTTGATCTCTGCACTTAATGACTGCACTCGACCTTGTTACGCCAGATGCTGTGTAGCCCCAGGATATATCCCACTTCTGGGCTCTACCAGCTCAACCCAATCATTATCGTCCTTATTTTTGTTCATTAAAATCATCCTCAGTCAGCCCTGATATCAACTTTTACAATCAATCCTATCATTATCTTTCATACTCAGCCGAATTATTACTGCCCACACTCGGCTCCTTCATTATCGTCCTGTATCAGCCCCATCACCATCATTTATACTTAGACCCAACACTATTGTCCACACTTAGCCCCATCTCTATCGACCACACTTTGACCCAACACTGTCGTCGCTGCGGAGCCCCATCATTACCGTCTAAATTCATTCCTATCTTTACCGTCCACACTTAGTTCCATCTTTATTATCTACATTTACCCCATCACTATCATCCACAGTTTAGCCCTCGATCATCAACAGATTTTGGGGTGCGGCCCCCAGTACTTCACAGGGAAGAATGGTTCCGACTAAGAGGGATAACTAGGTGAATCATCCTCATGTGACTATGATGGTGATTGATGCAGTGACAGAGACAGCGGTGGGGAGAGGGATGGCAGTAGCGAAGCGGAGGAGGGAGGTGGAAGAATGCAAAAGGGGTGGGAGAGGCGGGAGACAGGCGGGAAAGGGCAGTGATGGGGTGAAGGATGACAGTGACACGGTGAGGGGTGGCAGTAAGGGGCTGGGGAAGGATATGGTGGGATGAGGGAGGGCAGTGGAGGAGCCGGACAAGGTATAGACAGAAAAACGAACGGTTTGTTCAATCTAAGCAGCCATTCGGCTGAAATTATACAGTTGAGAAATTACGTAAATGGTGGGATCATACTAGTAACCAGTTAAATGATCACAAAGAATATAAGATCAAAGTAGGGTTGGATACTTCTACGCTTTGGTATTGAGGCCTCTCTACACAGTACATGGAATTTACAGAACAACGTCTATGGTTTATACATAAATACATTTAGTAGTGAGTGATTGGTTGAACATTGGGTATTGTCAAGCCACATATTGATTAATTGCAGTAGCAGTGTGTTGACATACATTATGTATTTAATGATGAACATTAAGTGATATAAAGTTACATACTTGCTGAACTGCAGTAATACTATGTTGTTATATATGATGTATTTAATGGTGAGCATTAAGTAATGACTATTTTCACGTTGGTCAGGCTGCAGTATTATAACAGTTGACATATACAGAACTACGGCTAAGTTGTTTGCATGCTTTGCTGTGCACTTGTTCATGGATTGTTTATGACATTCACAGTAGTAGGACAATTCTTGTGACTATACTTGTACTGGTTGGTACAAGGTGATTGTGGTGACGGACGTCAGTCAGCGGAGGTCATTCTTGGTGGTACAGTATGGTGCTGATGCTGGGTCACAACTTCAACGGTCGCTGTGGTCAGCTGGATCGTCACCTTCAACGGTCGGAGAACCGAGGAACATGTCAGTGTCATGTTGTTTACACGGAAGCGACCGATACTCCGACCTAGGCCTCTCGAGAGACTCTTACTAGTTCACTGGTAAAGGTCTCTAATTTGTATATCTCTTTCGCAATCAGATTCACAGGAGGTAGACACTTTTGTGTGAAGATGGTAAGTCCAATCAAGCGCAATCCAGTATCAAGCTGGGAGAGAGAGAGAGAGAGAGAGAGAGAGAGAGAGAGAGAGAGAGAGAGAGAGAGAGAGAGAGAGAGAGAGAGAGAGAGACAGAGAGACAGACAGAGAGACAGACAGACACAGACAGACAGACACAGACAGACAGACACAGAAAGAAAGACAGACAGACGGACAGACAGACAGACAGACAGAGGCAGACAGACTGACAGACTGACAGACAGACAGAGTAGAGTTCTTGAACATGAGCCCATAACAGACTTATTTACTAATTCGTACTGTGAACAGTATCGTCATAAAAAGAGAGAGCAGCCATTCAATTGCCCTAACACGCAGGAGGCAAAGACAAGCTCTCAATTAACATTGTGTGATGTATTACAAGCTACTGGACGCTGGTAATGTTTCCATGTATCATAACAGATGTTCCCCTCCAATTACTACGCACCAGCGTTTCATAGTGTACAGTATAACGGTGTTATAACAATTTCTGCCTCAAGGAAGCATATCTAGCCCTATGCAATAGCGTGTCTATCATCTATAGTCACACACTTTTTGTCTCTCTCTCTCACTGGCAAAGACTCAGATGCCTACACTTTTATTGTCTGTCCCATCGTGAATGAGCAGTGGACGTGGTCGTCTAGACCCCACACCGTCCCAGTGATTCCCGGCTCCGGGGCGCCGCCGCCGTGCTTCTCGTAAGTGCACCGCAGACGTTTGCACTCATGTGTCTTCATGATACGGAGACATGCGTTTACTTTTACATTCTGGCTGATACTGACAGTTTCAATGATTCATTAGGCAACGACCCTATGCTCTAACTGCATTAAATAGATAAATGCTTCAAATGGCACAAATCATCAAGTTTAAGACATATGATATGGGATAAGGCCGCCAAGAAATATGACAGATATGGGATAGGTCTGCCGTGCATATGACAGCTATGGAAGAGAACTGCTACGAAATACGAAATATATATTGGACAGGGCTGCCACGAGATCTGGTAAGATTTGGGGTGCCTTCAGTTTGAATAAGGTTGAAAGCTATTGCACCAACCCTTCACAGCTTAGGAGCAGTACGTCAGGATAATTCTTTTCTATTCAGTGCAAAGAAAAATTATGGTACCCTACGTAACACTCACTACATGCGATACGCCCTACAAGGATGGCTGATCCCATGAATATCTCTGGCAAAAGAGAACATCTGCTTCCCATATGACTCAAGATCTACAATGCAGACATCCTCAACCAGAAGAAAAATAAGACCAGGCAACCCGAAACAATTTGCATCCATGTTGCATGGGAAAAGCTGTTAAGAGTCTGGTCGAGACCCAGACCGGTCGCATCTTGAACCAGCGCCACAACCCCTGAGGTTGCCAGTCTTCCCCAACACCAGCCACCCAACCCCGCCACATCATCCCCGGCCACCAGGCCAGCGAGAGGTCTGATACGCGCTGACTGATCTCCGCCGCCAGAGACGGACTGGTGGAACTCGTCACATTACGGACTCTGCGGGATTACAGACGTCGCCCGTGGGATTTAACGTCACTTACGAGGCTTATCAACGTGGGACCCCCACATGCGTCTCAAGAAAATATAATATTAGCGAACTCAAAACTTTTACAAAAGTTGTATTCTTAACGTAACGGAGGGAGCAGCTCGTGATGTATGAAGTACATGTAACAGCTGCCGTACATCGACCGACAGGTTAACATTATCTCACGTCAGCATCTGTAATATCCCACAACCCCCTGGCGTTAATATATGAATGTCCACACATCCTTTGTCCTGAGGAACGTTCTTGGAATTAACTTGTGACAAGTGGCTGAGAGATACATATGCATTAGTGGGTGGGAAAATGAGACAGTTGTATATATGGTACTGTATGAAAAGAATAGAAATAGAGTATGTATTTTATATATTCAGTGGCAGTAAAGATCCATACTATAAAAACCTAGGACACATTTATGGGACTCCTACAGCATGGAGGCTGCACTGCACTCGGGAGAAGGTTCTCGACGGGAATGTAATCCAGTCCTCCATCCTTTAGCGATTATGAATTATTACCGAAAATGATTTCTTACTCGTGGATTACGGAAACACCCAAACATATATATATATATATATATATATATATATATATATATATATATTATCCCTGGGGATAGGA
>JAYMFT010181799.1:0-12037 GCA_038088735.1 Panulirus argus
TCTCTCTCTCTCTCTCTCTCTCTCTCTCTCTCTCTCTCTCTCTCTCTCTCTCTCTCTCTCTCTCTCTCTCTCGACCCTAAACAAAGCACATCGATTTACCACCAACGCGGCAGCAAATTACAGAAGGCCATCTATTATTCAGCATGGACACATTTAACATAGGCAAAAAGCTGGTGAATATGTATCGCTACACATGACCCCCACCACAGTGAGGTCCTAAGCGACCGTCAACACACATACTCACTGACCCACTGTCTGTCTGTCTGTCTGTCTGTGATCTTCTCAGTAGGTTTAGTTGTGTATGTCTAGGAGTGCGTGGTTGTGTGTGTCTGTGAACGTGTATGTCGAACCACTGACACTCAGACGATCGTTTACAGATGGCCCCCCGGCATGTGACTACTGGTCTAGAGCACCACTTTAAAAAAAGGTCCGGACAACCCCGGTAAACGGATGAATCCGGTTAGAAGTTCGTTTACACCGGAGTGTTGTCCTGGCTTGGGGGTGGGGAGGGGGGCACATAAGACTCCTCCCGGCTGCTAGCCTTACCCGCTCAAGGTCAACCCCAAAAATTTGACGCCTCGGAATATATGTAAATGTTTCACGGCTCCCAGACCGGTGGCATTAGCGTAACTTTGTGTGTGACTCCCTGTGTAAGTATGTGGAGGCATGTGTACGTGTGTGTATACTCTGTGTGTGTGTGTGTGTGTGTGGAGGGAGGGAGTTCTGAACTCGTTGGGCGCCATCTCCTGAGCCTTATCCCACGACTACCCATACATGTGACTGCTGTCATACGTAACACTTTCGTTGCTGTTCATTCTGTGCATCCAACACTCTCGTACCAAATAAAACACTTTTTGACATGTCTCCTGACACGTTCCTTCTGTCACCTCTTGTTGCTCCGTGGTCGCGTCTCTCGCGGAACTCTTTACTGTCGCCATCGTCAGAGTGGTCTAGGGACTTGAAAGTCGCGATCACGTCACCCCTCGCTCTTCTTTCTTCCATGATCGACAAATGGACAGTCACTAACCTCTTTATGTCTCTCGGTTCTCTTTATTCTGATCCCGTCTTTGTGTACCTTCTTCCGACAAGGTGCCCTTGTAAGATACTGCAGTCCTCGTCATCCTTCAGTATCCTCACGACCTTAGCAACATCCACAAACATACTCTGGGAGGAGTCCTCTCCTTCAGGCAAGTCATCTACATAAAGAGAAGCGGCGCCGGGATCCAGTTCATGGCCTCACACGGACTGTTTAGTCCTTTGTAATTTCCACCATTAACTATCTCCACTTTGAATTTGGTGTCCTCTCTGATACTTTCATGTCCTCATGCACCACATGCTCACACTTGGAGTTGTGCGTGATGGTGTACTGGACACGCTGATCCTAGTGTGCTCAGTGACGCGCAGCTATGGGATATATTCATGTGAACATTTACAGATTGTCTCCCCGACTCCCTGCCTCTATAAGTATCTAAATAAATTCTCCCACTCTCTCTGAGTTTATCATCACGCTCTGAGTTATGTTTCTCATCTCCCTTGCAGCTTTACCCGTTTAATGACACAATTCACGAGCTTTGATTCGATTCCTTAATCTCTGAATCTGTACATCCATGTAATACAACTTCTGATCCCGTTTCCCTTGTACTGACAATAAAGTTACAACACTTATGGTCGCAGCCGATTCATCATTTAATTCATTTTTGGGGGATCTTTTGTCCTGCCAGGGCAGAACCCCGCCATCCACCTCCACCTCCACCCGGCCTCCCTCTTCCACTTCTGGTTACAACTGTATGGTCGCGTTTGTGTGTATGTATGTGTGTGGTGGGGCCATGCGTGTCGCTAGACCATCACATGACCAACGCGTCAAACTGTGAACCATAAAAGATGTATCGTCCGCTGCGAAAAAAAATTCCCAAAACATAGAATAACGTGAAAAGAGGCAAGGCCTTTGGGGAGGGGGAGGGGCTTGTTGATAATGGGGAGGATGTCCAGGGAGGAGGGGGCGGGGGGAGAGACAGGTGGGGAGACAAACAAGCGCACTGCAGGACCCCTGCAGCAGCTGGTGTTTATGTTTCATACTCCACGCCACCCTCACCGACACGTCACACACAAACACACCTCCTCACCCACAGAACTTCCCACCACACACGTCTAACAAATCCCACACAACCATAACTCCTACAGGAGCAACTGCATAAAGGAAAAATACGTAACTTCTGTGTGTGTGTGTGTGGGGGGGGTGACGTGACACAATAACTCCTTTGATAATCGGCCCGGTTATTAGTGCTCCCATTACCTATGATTATGGATGAAGGATAATTAATCCTTCTAATCATTGCTCAAACCTGAAAGGATCCGTTCCTCACAGATACCTGTGTGGCTATCTGTCCCTGCAGGAGGGAGCCATGCCTAATGGTCACACGCCACCAATCTCTGTTTACCAAAACATTAAACTCGGACAAATGGGACGGGATGCGCAGCGCCAAGGTCACCCCAGCTCATTACCCAAGCCTCACACGACGCTCTCGTTATCACAATGACACAACCGGGTCTTCCTCAAATAATGCGAATAAAATACATCAATTTATTCCAAATCAAACCCGAGCGACAGGTTGTAAATATATGATTTGGTCTTAATCAGATTGGCGAGGAGTGACACACACTGGCCTATCACGCGCACCTGTGTGGGTTGGGCCAGCCGCCTGGATGGTGGGCCGTGTGGCGTGAGGGTTGGCCCACCCTCCCAGCCTGCTGGTGGGCCGTGTGGGTTGACCCACCCTCCTAGCCTGACTGATGGAACGTGTGGTGTGTGGGTTGGCCCACCCTCCCAGCCTGCTGGTGGGCTGTGTGGTATATGGGTTGGCCCACCCTTCCGGCCTGACTGGTGGACCGTGTCTTGTGTGGGCTGTCTCCCCGCCCCCCCCCACCCCACGGCCAAGCTGGAGGGCCATGTTGTGGGTTTTAGCTTGTCGGGTGGGGACCCCTGGGGCTATAGTTGACGCCTGGAACTGATGAGAAAGTAAAGCTCCAGGAAATTTATTCTAAATTACTATTTACATTTTCCAGATTTCTCTGTCGATGGATGTGTGTCAATGGTGGGTCAGGGGTTGGTGGTGGAGGTGGGTCACGGGTGGTGGCAGTGGTAGGTAGTGGCGGGCTTCGGATGGTGTTGGCGGTGGTGGTAGTTCACAACAACGCCAAGGCCAGCTCCTCCTCCTCCTCCTCCTCTGTACTATAAGCAGTCCTGACGACCCCTTCAGGGAGAACCCGTCACATGCCGTGTCCCTGGGTCGGGTCGGTCTGCTTGCCTGGTGGCAAGCACAGGCGTGATACCTGGTGGTGGGGTGTCACCCGGGTCCCGGGACCACCACCCGGGAGGGTAACCCGTCTCGCGCGCCTGAGTAATGGTTACCTGCCGTCCGCCTTGTACCACGAACCTGACACTAATGCCGTGACGTATGCCGCTGGAACAATGTTGATGCACCTGATTCACCGAGTTAATTCAAGGGCTTGACCCAGGGAGCTGTGCCCCTCCCCCCTCCCACCCCACGACAGACACAGCTGTTAAAATCACGGCTCTGACCTTGACAAGACCCGCAGAGACCTCCTGCTGCAGCCTGTGGCTGCGTCAGCGCCACCTGCTAGTCCCTCCCCTTAGCAGTGGGGGTCAGCCCTACCCTTCCCCTCAGCAGGAGGGGCCAGCCCTGCCCTCCTCAGCAGGGCGTCCCAGCTGTGTGTGCTCAGCAGCGTCTCACAACCAGTGGTGGCAGGGGAGTGTTAGGTGGGACTTGCCACCATCACCACCAGGCTGTGGTGCCAACACTAGGGGGCCAGTGGTGGCAGGGGAGAGTCAGGTGTGCCGTGCCGTGACATCAACTCATAGGCTCTGACGCTAATACAGGAGGTCAGTAATGCTGTCGTCCCCGGGTGACCCGAGTAGCGATACCTTCAGTCACCCCGCGACGGGGGAGGGAGTGTCGACGACAGAGCAGCGTGGCGTTCAGGACGACCCACGACGCATCATGCCGGGGGTTGTGAGTCGTTCTCATGTCTTTTGGAAGGACCGACACCTGACGCACACGACACGTCGTATGACACCAGCAGACCGTCAGCCTCTCCTTCGATACGACCAACGTAACTGTTAGAGAGACTCGCGCATGGTCATCATAAGGGCCAAGGCAGCGTGCCTGGCGCCATGAGAGGCGAGGGCCATGCAGTCGGGCGGCGGAGGGTGGCGTGGGAATCGGAAATACAACCTGACAGCTTCATAAAGCTATGGCGAATTAGCATTTTTCTTTTTTTTTTTTTCATCTGCTATTCTCGTGCATGTGACACCCACAGACTGACCGTACACCATGGGCGGAGGGGAGGAGTGGGGCCCTCTCCTTCCCTATCATCCTCAAACCTGTCATTCCTGAGTGTATACCACGGGACCCGACCAGGTAGGCTTCTAACCCTAATCACTCGCGCCCCTGCCATACACAGCTCCATCATCCCTACCTACTGGACAGGCCCCTAACCATATCAAATAAGTCTAAGTCACTGCTAAACAATTACTGTAATGATATCCATTACAAGCGAATGGTCCTGTCCAAGAACTGTCCAATATTTACGTGTATACACATCCTTTCTTTTCCGATGTGAACCTTCTCCCCGTAGTACCCAGAGGCTGAAAGCGGATCAGAGTGCGTTTCCCATTCACAGTATCCTACAAAATTTCCAGGTCAGTGGATTTTCCATACCACATGGTGTTCCCTCATAGTTAATTTCCCGCCTGGTGTTGAGCCGGAAGGAGCGGCGGCTGGGGAGGCGCCTTCTGCTTTACTCTCCTGTTTCCGCCTATTCAGACAAGGTATGTGGGATGTGATTACTGACCACCAGCAGACAAACTCGTCAGGGCCCATCAGACCCTCCGCTCTGTCCTCCCCAGGTGCTCCCAGGCATTCTTAACTTTATCATACGGGCGCCCGTCGTACCTGAGACTATCAAGAGCAACCGCGTCACAAGGACCCGATCCTGGTTTATCAATACGTACCAATCATTCAGGAGTCTCCCTTGAGAGTCAGTAAATTCCATAAGATACCATCACAGTGGGATACAATATTTTCCGTGATGGTTGTAAGGCTTTTTAAATAGAGAGAAAAAAAGACGATGCAACACAAGCAGCGGTCGGGCTGAGCGGCCAGGGTCACCACTTGCCTCCCCACAATAGACACAATGGCTGGTGGAGGGGAGGGGGACAATGGCACCGTGAATGGCACCACAGAGCACCATCACTGTGGCTCCTGCACACGCCACCAACCACTGCCGCTGTTTGCAGTGTGTTCCCGTGCACACACACACACACACACACACACGTGGACCAAGAAACACCTGGCCAAATCTGATTCTTCCCCCGCCTGGCCTTCTTCCCTATCCACCATAAAAACAGGAGGTGCTAAGAAGGGGTGCAGGAATGGTCATACACGATCCTGCTGGGTCCCGGGTCACGAGGGGCTCAACACACAGGTTCTCCCCCCCTCCCAAGCCTCTCCTGGTTCTCATCCAACAGTACGGTTCTCCCCTGGCAAACAGGTCTCTGTTATCAGATAAATATTCGTGCAATCAATGCAAGCCGGCAGGCACTGCGATACATGCTGCACTCTTATATTGAAGCTATTGCCCCCTTCTCGCCACCATCGCCTCCTACCACTTGTGATCCTCCGTCCCCGAGTTGCAGATCGGCACCACAACCACATCGAGCCCACCCGAACAGGTTCAGACTTCTGCAGGAACATCCCCAACCCAATCACTGTGACCAATGTCAACGATCACTAGACCATACACTACCCTCCACCCTACTCTCTGTGGAAACACTCTATGATCAACATACCCAGAGGCTCTTTATTGACCCAATGTTTACTTTGCATGTATTTTTGCATACTTTATGTCATGGGCTTAATTCAGTAAACAGTTATTCATTTTTATTATCATTATTACTATACTACTACTACAAACATACGTTATCCTGAACACGGTACGAATGACGTCATGCTCCTCACTGGTCATAACGTGTGTATGATGGTGACGTCATCCTGAACAGTTGTGAAGATGGCACTCCGTGCTTTGGTAATGACGTCACACTGTACAGCAGTGACGTTACACACGGGCCACCGTCGGTGCACTCAGCCATGTCTATGACTGTACCCCCTCCATGTGTGTACCGTCACCAGCCACACACACACACACACGCTCTAATGTACACATGTACGTCCACAAGCACCGACACAAAAGTATAAAACGGCAGATACGCAGGCAGTCTACACAGCTGTTTAAGAGTACAGGTGTATCGCAGGTGTGGCCTGGGGGAAGATATTCATTGGGCAGGTGCATTCACATCCGCTACATAAAGATACTCCCTGGCGCAGGTGTGGCCACGGTAAGGTACACCCCGGCCAGGTGTATGAACACCCACAACATGAAGACCCCCCCCCCTAGCCAGCAATGAGCACATTTGTTTAATGGAATCCAAATCCAACTTCCGCGCTGCCGTAGCCGGAGACTGGCGAGGGTGTGGCGCAGACATCTGCTGACCTTCCCACATCATTACCCACACCCCCGCTGTGCTAACTTCGTACACCCAACACACAGGAGAGGGGTAACGAACCCAGGCACAGGGGACCGTGTTACACAGTTACCAATCCTACCAAACAACGGACATAACAAACACACGAGGACATTTCCCAGGACAATTTGGTACAGTCGGTAATACTGATTTAAATGGGTGGTGGTCGTGTCCAGCGTGAGTCTGATGTGCTGCACACGGGTGTCTAGCATGCTTCCCCCTGGAGGTGAGGGAAGCGTGGTTGAGGACCACGCGGGGTTGCACACGCCTGACGTGTGGGGGCAGACATTATGGTGGCCAAAGTTTACACCACACCTGCTTTCTGCCTCGTGGTGTGTGTGTGTGTGTTAAAACTGTCCAAATATCTATGATATAACTATCTATTATCTAGCACTGTCCCAGGACCCCTTTCTTAAAAGGGCCCCAGGTGTTACTCCGTGACCCCTTTTCAGAAGTTCCTGCCTGCCACCGAACATCAGACAACGGCTCGGAGGTTAGGGTGCTCCTTGAGGTGGCGGTAAGGGGTGGTCCTCAGCGCTTGGCGGGGGAGTGGGATGGTATCCCCCTGACGCCCCCTGGCAATTAACACCAGGGCTCATGTCACTTGTTGCCAGCCCTCATCACCGTCTTCCTAGATACAAGGAACACTCCCGTCCCTGCTCTGGCGCCCTCACATTTACCGCAAAACCGTCTCGTCCTTACTTTAGCTATAGGTCAGATCCGTGGGTGCGTCTGGGGATGGCGTAGAGTGTCTCAGGTCCTGAAGGCCTCGAGGGAGAGGGTAAGGTCGGTACCGGTCCGGCACCACCCACCCACCCACCCACTCTCACCCTCGACATCGATAAGTAATACATTTTTCAACGTTCGCGGAAGGCTGAGCTACGACCAGTTACCCCCAAGCACGACGCTCCACCACTGACTAGTACACCAGTGCCCACAGGAACGGATGATAGAACTACGAACATCTGGGTGGTGGGTGAGGGATGCGTGAGTTACCATGGTGTGGGTGTGGTGGTAGGAGGAGGCAAGTCTTCCCTGGACACTGCAGGGGGCCTCTAGCATCGCTCGAACCCCCTGACACGACCTGGACTCAAACTTGTGACCCCCATTTCCGGGGAAACTATTGTACTCTGCCTCGCGAACCCTCGCACGCCGCAAAGCTCTTCCCACAGGATGTCCGCTTCTTCCAGTCCAATTTCTGAGCTTACAAAGTGGTTGAGGGCGTTGCTGCTTCATACGATTGGTCGCCCTTTTTCTTATGCTGGAGGCTCCAGTCCTTCATTGAAATAGCGAGAGGTTAATGGAAGGGAAAAAGAAGAGACAAGGCAAAGTATTTACAAATTCTAGAGGAAGCGGAAAACCTGTCATTCAAAAATGTGCCAGGTCACAGTTATTGGGAAAGACTTGACAGTGTGGAGCGTTCCAAAGCTTCGAAGTGTGGGGAAAGAAAAAGTTATCAAAACGGCCCACCCTTGAGTTGCTAACGGCCACACAATGAGCATGTGACGCAACAGTCCTGGCGATGATCTACTTGGAAGCCACATTCTTGGTGTCCAAAGCGATCGTGACGAACCCGGGGCCACACTGTAATACCTGTTTCCATAGCCGGGTTGTTGCTTATCTAAGACCCTTTGTGACCCCTGTAATCCTTTTGCGCTACCGCTCACAGCATGAGTATGGGGCGCACAATGAATTTGCCGGGGTTTTCCTGGCACAAACCAATCAAATCAATCTTCACGGGTCCAGACCAAGCAGACATCTCTCTCTCTCTCTCTCTCTCTACTATCTAAGACGAAATGCTTTTAGCAGTCTCCCTGTCTCTACATCATGTCTCTAACTTCGCGTTACACCCATACTGGGGCGCATACTGCCCATCTCTGCCCTGTCAGTACACAGGGTCTCGCTACCTCACGACAATACTGGTGTTTAACTGGTATCATGTATCATTTGAGTGCTTTGCGAACAGACCTTATCTTTTGCATTGACTCAAGCGTTCCAATGTTGTGTGTGTGTGTGTGTTGTCCCCTTGTTTCCCTGTGTCTGCCTCATGTGACCTCACACCCCAGACGGGTTTCTCTCCCTGTGTGATTTACCCATTCATTGGCAAAGCTCTGCCATCTTGACTGCGTCTGCCAACAGTCTTACATTCCGGTTTCTTACAACTCATCAGTACTGAAGAAAGGAAAATGAATGTATGAATTAAATAATATTGTTGACCCTCCGAGCGAACCTTTCTCTAGCGACCAGACAGACAGGCGTCCCATCATAGGCAGGAAAAGAAGAAAAAATCCTGAGAAGTTAAAGAGAGAGAGAAAAAAAAATATCTGCTGGGCCTGATAAGTTCCGTTGGCTGTGGTGTTGTGGCCGCAAATTTACTTTCTAGTTTCCTGGTTTAACATTCGCTCTGGCTTTACTGACTAGCGCGTTCTGGTCCAACCCGGGAGACGGCCACCTGCAGCCTGACCAGCTTAGCGGTGCACCGCAGCCACCACCACCACCACCCACTGCCCCCAACACCACATACCACCCACCGCCCCACCAGCACCCAGGGCCCAAGGTTGTTTACCTGGCATGAGGAGCCGGGCAGCCCACCTGCTGCAAACTGGAAAGAAAAAACAAGACGGGTAGCCAGAGTCCAGGGGGGAGCCCCGGCCTGGTGCCCAAACCCGGCTGCGGGGGTGGAGATGACTCCATGACACCACAGTAGAGTCAGGAAGAGGTACGTGGGCAGTGGCAGAGAGCGTGGTGATACATGGGAAGGACAGATAACAGGAGACCCGATGATCCATGACCAGGTCGTCTCCCGTCATACTCCTGTCTGTATTAGAGAAGGAGAGGAGAGCAGGAGAGGAGGGGAGGTAGTGCTGTACGGGAAGGGGGACCTGGCAGGGGGTAGGCCACATAATACTAATAATAAAAAATTATTATTATTATTATTATTATCATTACTATTATTATTACCATTAAACATGAGGACAGACTGGGTGAGGGATGGATGAATAGACGGGGTAAGGATGTAAGGAACTGGGGGCTAGTCCGTGGGTATTAGAGGGGGTAGGGGTGAAGGGGGAAGGGGTGATGGGAGAGGGGAAGGGGGAAGTTGTTAAGGAACAACGTAACCTTTCACGCTGGGTCAGAGGGCGGGGTCACGGCGTAGGGCAGGATCACAAGAGGCGGTTGTGTGTGTGTTTTTTCACTGTTATTATTGGGTGGGCGGGGAGGGGGGGAGGGGCGGAAAGGTACTTATAAAAAGACAGTTCTGGAGTAAAGAAGATAGATAGAGAGTAGAAAAGATAGTTATGAAGTACATAAGATTGTTATACTGTCTTCTAAAGTACGTATGACAGTTATAGGGTGTAGAGATGGATGGTGTAGTTGTGTATGAGGCGTGTGCAAGGTCTGCCGGATCCGTATGTGTGGTGGCCAACGTGTGCACCACATCGCCTCACCTCCTACCACACATGCCACCCCAGGCAGCGTAGCGAACCTTCCCGGTGATTTGGAACAATTTCTTGCAATATATAGACACATTGTCTCTTATCCTGAACTCCCTCACAACTCACAACAAACAACCTCCTCACCTGGGCCACAACACGGCACTGCAGCTAGAGCAAAAAATATATTTCCGGAGAGGAGGTAAAACATCAGAATTCGGTGAATTGTAGAAAATGAAAAAAGAAAATCCCTCCAATTTGTGGTTAGGATGAGGCTCTGCATTGACCTTCCCAGCCACAGTGCGTGAGGTGCGACCAACTGCCCCCTGGCTGGTAGAACCAGGTCTTGCTAGCTGGTGCGACCAACTTCAGGAGGGCTGTACTCCTTCAAGAAGACCCCCAGAGGATTAGTACCAGTGTGTGCGTCACCACTTGTTACAAAGACATGGGGATGTATAATAATTCTCCTCAGCCAGGTCAACAGGTCTCCTCCTGCCACTCCCCTACCGACTTCTGTGGGTATGCAAGCATGCATACCACTGAGGTAGTGAAGATGGTAGAGAGCGATGCTTAAAGGAAAGATCTGTTCCTGGACCACTACAACGTAACCCAGCGGAGGCACTCAGTATTACTCTTCTGTAGGGCGCACAGTCTGCTATGCTAGGGGGTGTGTACGTGTACTCTGCTGGTGCGTACAGCTTCCTGGTAACGTTAAGGTCGTGTGTGTGTGTGTATGAATGTCACCTTACAGTCTCACCTCTCCCGCCCCTACTCCTCCCTTCCCCCGAGGGGGCTTCATCAGGGTCAGCCCTCTTGCCCCGCGGATCACTAGCTCGCCCCGAGGGGCACCAGGCCTCCTCTTTACCCTTATTACCCGGAATAACGGGGCCTGCATGACCTCCACCACTGCCTGGGAGCTTGTGGTGTTGTTATTATCACCGATATGTACGAGGTCTGTGCGCGGCGGCCTGTGTGCTGTAGACTGGTTGTCTGTTCAGAAGGTGTACACTGCACACGAGAGGACAGCAGCGTACACAGAGGGTAACAGCAGCGTACTGGTGGAGGGGTCCTGGGAGGGAGTGTACAGGTGGTGGAGGGGTCCTGGGAGTTGGTGTACTGGTGGTGGAAGGGCCCTAAGGAGGAAGTGAACAGGTGGAGGGCTCCCGGGGAGGGAGTGTCGGTAGGTGGCGTGATATATCAAAGGTATGACAGGGAACCGCCACACCAGCTGCCACTCCCCACCACACACACACTCCGCAAGTGTCTGGCCCAAGGTGATCACCACGATTAATCTCCTTCCCAATACGTACGGCGCGGGCGCCATAAATACCCTGGGACCGAGGTAACAGGGTATTTATAGATACGGACATACCCAAAAAGTGTGTCATCAATATCCAACTCGGTTTTCCCTGCAGGAATAGTAAGGACCAGACTGCCCCAGGCTGAGTGTGTAGAGTTACGAACAATTTGCTTTTCACAACAAGTTTTGTTGTGTACAATAATATTATCAGCCCACATGACGAACCTGGCTGCTACAATAAACAATTAGCCGATGATAGCGGTAAAATCAAACTGATATGAGTAAGGCTACTGAGGGAGACTGAGGCTCCTTTGTATTCAGTACACTTACAAGGGCAGTACAGGATAGGTTGGTGGGTCGGCACCCCACATATCTGAAGGGAGAGTTTTGGGTCATGATACAGGGAAAGGGTGACGGCTCCATGTATTCAGTATGGAGACATCCAGGTTGAGGAATTTTTTGTGAAGTAGATGGACAAAGTTCAGCCAGTCAATAGTAATGTGGGTACAATTAAGTACAATCAAAGAGGTTCAGGAGATTGCTTCCACTCCTAGCGGACAGGTCAGACAGTCTGCATGCAGTAAAGTCTCGTTATAAATAGCTGTTATAACCTTATAACCTGCACCACAATATATATATATATATATATATATATATATATATATATATATATATATATATATATATATATATTTTTTTTTT
>JAYMFT010181810.1:0-12037 GCA_038088735.1 Panulirus argus
TGTGTGTGTGTGTGTGTGTGTGTGTGTGTGTGTGTGTGTGTGTGTGTGTACTGAAGATATAAAAATTGTGCTATAAAATCAGATGAAACGCACAATTATATTAATGGAGTCAGTGTTCATCGTAATCCTAATTCTCATTAATGACTTGATGACTCTTTTACGATATGCTTTTTTCGGCTCTGCTAATAACGTGTTCCAGTCAGCTTCAGCTTGCTCAGCTTGAGCCTTTATGACTCTCCAACGACACCGGAATACGTAAAACTTGCTAATGTAATCAACTTTCTCTGATTCTAACCTTCCGTGCCAACAGCGTCCGTAGGAAATGTAAGGTGATACAGCCACATGGCATCAGTGGTGTCACGCTGACACGAGGTACAAATGGTGTCCTATTGCCACGTGGAGCTAGTAATTGTCACAACGACACGTGGCACCAGTAATATCATGCCACTATTTGATGCCAGTGGTGTGACGCTATCACGTGGCACTAGCAGTGTCATTCTGCCACACGGTTCCAACAGTGTCACATTGCCACGTGAGACCAGTGGTGTCAAATTGCCTCGTGGCATCAGTAGAGTCACTCTGTCTCTTGGCATCAGTAATATGACACTGTCATGTGCCACCAGAAACAAGCCGGACAGTAAATAACATGTTATCCCCAACATTATGTCTCTCTTGGTAATAATCTATCTTTTAATTACCTATGGATGTTATGAGCTCATGCCGTAATATCCTCAAATGATATTATGAAATTGAATTTGGATTTTCTTGAATTTATGCGTCGCCAACCCAGACGTGTCTTCTGGATTCATTCGAAGCCTAACCCTAGTTGCATTGTTCCCCCCGGGTCTGCACTGCTGAAATGCCAGACGGGGCAGCCACAGACCAATGGCTTCTTCCAGCCTTATGGCACAGGTTCTGCCCCCCAGCAGCCAACCCTGCCTGCGCTAGTAGGGCTTCCAGTCTGCTCTTCCAAAAGGCAGACACTCATATGCACCGCCATGGCTTCCTGTTTCCTCGCCCACTGGAGAGGTGCACATAGCGTGGGTTGGGTTCAAGGCTGCTCTTTCAATCGGCACACACCCACACACACACACACACACACACCCACGTCCCCCCCCCAACACATACACACACATTCATACACAGACACGGTCTTCGATTGAGGCTCAGGGGGGCATTACGTTGCTTCCATACTCATGGATCTCGTTGCTGGTCCTCTCACGCCATGATGTTATTTTTCTACTTCTTACACACCTCAGAGTTACGTTAGACAAGGCGTTGGTTACCTGTGTTTGCTCGGGCTATAACGTTTCTGATATAAACTGTATGGAGGAGAAGATAAGGATAAGTACGTGGTTGGAATCAAGGCTGGCCCGGTTCAACTTGTACATAACTCGGATTTCAAACTCAGCTCAGAACTTTATCTAAGGGCCGAGGAATATTAGAGCAAGTGGCGCTGCTGGTAACACCTTGATTATGGACGACCACGGACACGGCTCTGGTTAGTCACTTTTTTCCACACGTATTGAGACACGAGGATTGCTTGTGTGTGCTCTGGAAAACATAGTCTTCCTCTGACTAATTCATGCTTTCCCGGATTATCCTCTCCTTTAAAGGAAAATGAAAACAGGGAATCTGCAAAGTAAATGAGAATTATGATCTACATCTACCGTCGTTTTGCAATATCTCCTCATTGCACCTCTGTTCAGGTCGTATGTAACCAGTGAATGATAATCTATGCGCCATCACTCATTAACAAATACTTGCCCAAAACTTTGCTTATGATTAAAACTGCTAATGAAGGCTGTCAGAATAACGAGAATCTAGTTAACACAAGCAGTTGTCTGGTGGGCAGTTCAGGTCGTCAGTTTGTTGGTTTGTTAACTGAGCTTTAGGTCTATAGTTTGTTAGGGTCATTTAGGCTGTCAGAGATATAACAACCAATCAAAGTAAACTAAAACTCTTTACCCAGGGGCCCAAGATAACTCGAAGGCCACACACGCTCTCCCTGCATAAATGACACGAGGTTATCTTTAAAGCAAACCTAAAGTTATTAGTCACAATATCCCCCCAGAGGTCGTTATCATCATCGTCGGTTGGTTAGTTAGTTGGTTACTTATCTGGGCACTGGGACCCTCACCTGCCAGGGTCATTTAAGCCGTCAAACGAAAATCCTGAACACCACCTTCAGGTGTTGTTGGGATATTTCCAAGACCCCCATTCGTTCTCCACTGTGGATGTCGCCTGTGATCAGTAGCATCCCACTCAACACTAACCTGACTTGGCAGGAATTATGCCAAGTTATTCCATCCTCATTCAGCTATGTTGATATCAGTAGATGTATGTGAGTTCTGCTTCTTTTTCATGTTAGTGATATTTATGTGGAATCTAGATTTGTTACTGGCTTCCTATAATCATTCGTTTGATGATTCTAGAGTACTTGATTATTCGAGATTCATGAGATATCTAGATTCAATGTGACATTTTCAGTCAGGTTATTGCAATTAAGTTATACATTTAATTTTGAAATCTCGGTGGTTAGAAGTATATACGTACATTCCTAAATAGAAACTCAGTTGCATTCATCTAAAACTCATTATGTTATTGAAATCGGCGAACAGGTTGACACTATGTCGAGAAAAAGTTGGTATCATTGAAAAGATGTGTTTCTGTCTATGTGTACTACTCTTACTGCACTGAAATCAAGACAAGTCTTCTGAATATATCTACGGCAAGATATCCTTTAAGAGTAAGATCCGTGAGATGCTTATGTCATTCATAGCAAATGAAAAAGTTCCCATTGCGTCGCAGAAGAACATTACGGCGTTTCGAACTTCACATACGAAGTCAAATTATATATAAACACCATCATACTATATATTGTTTATGTACAAAGTGTAATCTTCCAGGATTCGTGGGTCATTTTCTCTGCACACACCTTGCGCGAAACGAGGATAGGGTATGTACAGAGCAACGAGTAAAAAATTTCTTCGAGAATGAATATTCTAAAAAGCAAATGCTAGAATTTACCTTAAATGATCCGACAAATGTTGAATTTTCATACGCTCCTTCCGGCACCGCTTCCCCGGCCAGGAGACTAGAAGAAAGAATAAAGAAAACGTTTGCAAGAATTTTACATAAATGATGACTTTAAGTTCTGGGATCTTCGTATGTTTCCAAGAGTCTGCTTCTGTCCACAACTTTCCCCAGAGTAAAGTTTGCGTCGTATAAAAGAAGTAACAACACTTTTCTGCTGCTGACAGCAATAGTTTGAATAACCAGATTGAGGCATTTACTGGATTTGTTTCACAGTTGGCTCTGGAAACACTGTAAGTGTAAGGCTGACGAGAAGCGTGAGTTCTAGTTATGTTCCTTTGTACTGTGTCTCGATAGAATCAGTGAACAGTGAATGTTGATCTTGTAAACAGAACTTTGATGAAACAAAATCAAGAAATGGATCGAGCAATATGATCCTTTTTTATTTCACGTTTCTGGGTCTCTTGAGGCAAATCCCCTCAGTGGGTTGATTCTAGTGGTGCATTTCTGGGTAGGAGGAGAGAAACAGATGTGGATATTGAATGTGGAAAAAGGGGATTGATTTTAGAAACATTTGACTAGGCTGCAAACTTTTGGCGTACTTTCTTAGTTTATGTAGTTTTTGATTTGGAACATTATCACCAAAAGTAGTAGGAAAATTTTCTTTTTATAGTTTTCGTTAACTATCTTCTCTCCTGATTCCATCATCCAGTTCACTGCCTGAGCCTCCCTCTCTCTCAATATTAGCATTAAAATTTTCATTTAACTTAGTCTTGTTTTCTCGGCTGATTTGTTCTTTCTCTCGATGTCACTAACTCTTTCTCCCACTTTCTTTCTCTACCCTCTATCCAAACTCTCTTTTTCTCTCCTTCATCATTATTCATCTCTCCCTCTCTTTTTTGTTACAAACAACTTTCGTACCCAACCACTACTATCTCTTTATCATTATTCTCTCTCTCCCTTCAGGACTTAATCACTGAATCTCAGAAGAAGAAACAAAGGAAACACATGCTCATTACCCTATTGTATCTCAAACGGGGTAGGAGTGCACGGGATAGAGTGAATTGGACCGATATGGTACACAGGGGGCGACGTTCTGTCATTGGACTGTACCAGGGCAAATGAGGCAGTCCGGGTTAAACCATGAAATGGTCTGTGGGGCCTGGTTGTGGATAGGGAGCTGTGGTTTCGGTGCATTACACATGGCAGCTAGAGAATGGGTCTGAGCGAATGTGGTCTTTTATTCGTCTGCTCCTGGCGCTACCTGGCTAATGCAGGAAACACTGAAGAAGTATGAAAGAAGAAGAAAAATCATACCTTGTGTTGCTCTCCTAATGCCCCTTATTGCAACACTTAACCGTGATAACTGAGATGTTGTACTGAAATATTAGAAGAGATTTTTTCTACCTGATATCATCTTATATCTACTGTCATCCGACAACTTATCATTATTCGTACTGTGCGTTGTTGACAGTGGACTTCATTCGTTTACTGAAAAATTTACAGAATAGAGAAACTTTGAAGAGGATTTTGCCCAAGGTAGATGCAGGTCGGGAGCTTCATCTGTTTAGAGGAACTTATTTCTCTAATGTTCATCTTCCGCATTAAGAATGTTCCTCATTAAAGTGAGGAGGTGAGGGATGAAAGGCTGTTGGTAAAGTGATGTTCTCGAGAACAGCGTTGCCAGGATGAAGCTGTTGTTCAACGCACCTTTTGTTCTCTTGGCCCCCTTCCATAGACCAAGCAGTTCTTCATTCCACTGTTGACTTGTATCGCAAGAGGTCATTCATTCCCTCCTCGTCCTTTTCCAGAAGGTCAAAGTGTAATCACACGCGTAGGTTTAAGCCTCGTGGACCAGCTTAAAAAGGTAATTAGAGAAGGAAGTTCATAGGTTAGGGAACACCAACCAGCCTCAGGCGCTTAGCTCAGAGTAGGCGCCCAGTGAAGTGCGCCCTTGAGAACGCGTACGTGAAAGTAGTCGCCGATAAGACATACATACATGAGACTTCCACAGATGCTGAGAGATGGAAGTCTCGTAAGTTTTGATGCCACAGTCCGTCGTCGAAGATGCCAGTAATGTCCAGCGCAACAACACAGGTAATCTCGGAATCCTTCTGTTGATAGTGCCTAGTGGCAGCTGGTGAGGGCCCGTTCCTAGGGACTCAAGAGGATTGTCTCTCGCTCAGTAGACGATGCTCAGGAGTATTGTTGTTATCACCTGGTAGATTAGAGTCTTCAAGGTTTCCCCCCGATGATGGTGAGTGTAGACTACAGCCTCTGCTTGATGGGGGTCTCCTCGATTTCCTTCTTCCTGTGCACTGGGTCGACTGGAGCAATTTTGTGCACATTCTGAGCGATTAGTCCTCCTCTCTTTCTCTCTCTCTCTCTCTCTCTCTAACGAAAGCGTTGGCACGATTTTTTCTTTTACTGGAAACTATAAATCAACCAAAGTCGTACCATACCAGAGAGCATACCACACGCTTGACCTAAGTTGCACCGTAGCAGAGTACGCCTCGCAAGCCGAGGGACCTTTTCAAACAATCTTTATTCTTTTCGAATCTTAAATTTTTCCTCATTAAGCGAGGCACCATCGAGGCAGATGGGTCCTGTGATGAATAATGTAGAGGCAGTGTGTACGACCGGCCCCTCGCTGTACAGGGGAAGCCTCCGTCTGTCTCAAGTGGACATTCAATATTTGCTTGGGGTAGCGGGACTGTGAAAGGTTGCTGGCTCGATGATGGAATAGGTGAGGCGGCGGTGGCATGGGAGAGAGAGAGAGAGAGAGAGAGAGAGAGAGAGAGGATGAATTAGTAGAAACGTACGTACATTCAGACCTGCAGTAGACAGAGACAGAACTGATAATTGAATATCTATAAAGAAAGCCAGACTTACGAAGGTAATAGCTGACTGACAGTCAGACAGATATCCTCTCCGACAGAAGGACAGGGAGGCTGTCTAGTGGTTCAGTACTCCATGATGTAGTCTGCGCAGAGACTGGCAACGTTGTAACTAATGGGAGTTTGTGCATTCTTTCAAAAGTGAACATAAAATATAAAGGAAATCAGAATAACACGTCATCCCCACCTACAAATTTGTTGGTGGGAAGCACTGCCCCTACACGCAGCTGAAACGTTTTAAGGCAACGTTTTTCAGTGGTATAGTGATACCCGAACGAGGGAAATTCAGCTGATTGCTGCTATCAATTGAATCGCACCACACATGGGGCTCTGGCCGCCAGCTGTCAGACGTAGTAACTCGTTTCGGAAAATGAGATCATCCCAAATTTCCTGAATGAAGCCACTCAGCGTGCAGATAGCCTGCCCTCCCTCTCTCTCTCTCTCCCTCTCCCTCTCTCTCTCTCTCTCTCTCTCTCTCTCGTACCCTGTTACAAGCCGCTCTCGCAATGCATATCTCATCTGAAAATGCTTTCCTCTCCTCCTGAAGCCATTGAGAACGACTCAGGTCTTGCGACACACAACATACGCTTCTTATCCACGACTGGGCTCAGTGTGGGAGGCTCCTCCCGCCTTCCTCGCTCCCACAATCACCAGCAACTTGGTTTGTTGGGGCTAAAGTGATCTATATCATATTCCGACACTTGGCAAATTCTGCAGTTGAGGTGATGTGGGGCAATATGTCCCAGAGTGTCTCGTCTCTGTGTGTGTGGCACACATTCCCTAACGTTTAACTGTGATCCATCGCAATTATATTAGCTGGTTCAATCCTTCGCTTATTGGATGACGTCATCTGAAGGATTTAGTCTGTGGTGTGAGACTGACAAAGTACGAATGGAGGAATATAACGTAGGAATGAAACTGAACGCAACAGACGGCGAGCAAGCAGCGGGTCTAACCATCTATTCGTACTGTGCGGAAAAGCAGCTCAACAATCGTGATATGTAATGACCTATTTTGCGTGTGCGTGTGTGTGATCAATCTTCGTGTGTTACGAGGAGAGAGTTTTATGCACTTTCGTTGCTTTCGTCTCTTAACCTTGTCTGTGTGTGCCTTGTCTTTACTCCTGAGTGTGTGTGTGTGTGTAGAGGTTAGACGTGCATCGGTTAATGTTCGGGTCCTTTTCTTTTTCCTTTGCTGTTACTTTCCCTGCTCTATCTCTCTCTCTCTCTCTCTCTCTCTCTCTCAATATTCAGAATAATACCTTTTAGTTTTTCTCTACTGTTATGTCAGTACCATATATTCTCGTCTATTCAACACTTTTATGCCTGACTTGCGTACAGATACATCTTTACTTTCCCATCTCCATACTGCCCTTCCTCACAGTTCAGCCTCTGATCTAGACGAAACAGTAACAATTTCAAGTCTGTCTTTAAAGATATACTTTTGTTTACCCTCCAAATGTATGAGATTGAGAGAGACAGCAGCAGACAATCTGCTTCCCCTTTTCATCGAAATGAAATCGATGAAACAATATCTGATAAAAATCCCGCCCAACGTACGGCAACCAGGAAGCAACAGTAGCCACCAGATTCCACCTAACAGGGATTCCCTGGCATGAGATCACGCCAGGAACACCCCACATGAATCAGGAATGAGGTCAACACCCTGAACGTGTAGCCTCACCACCGACAACAGAACGAGGACTCGACACGGGCCTCGAACTCCCACGCTGGGAAACTGGAGCTCTCACCACAATGCTTCAACCTAACCTACCAGCTTTGATAAACGCCAGCCAGCTTCAACTGATGCTTCCCAGCTTCGATAGAAGCCTCCCAGCTTCGACAGACGCCTCCCACTTCGATAGACGCCTTCAAGCTTCGTCAGACGCCCCCCAGCTTCGACAGACGCCTTAAAGTTTCGACAGACGCCTCCCAGCTTCGACAGACGCCTACCATCTTTGACCGATGCTTCTCAGTTTCAACAGACGCCTCTCAGCTTCGCCAAACGCTTACCAGCTTCAACATATACAAAAAAAAAACAAGAGTTACAGTCGGACAGCAAGAATTGATACGTGATATATCGCCATCAGATAAATTCCACTGGCATTACCGGACTCCTCTGTCTTTTTGTGGCTAAGCTTCGAGTGAAAGGTCACCTTTGATGTTGTATCATTGGAGAACAATCTCGTCGAAGAGAGGAGTCCATCCTTTTCCCGCTACTGATCGCAGTTCAGCCTTAAAACAGCAAAAGTCTCTAGAGAAATGTTCCCAGGTTTATACAACACTGATGAATAGAAAATGACTTCTATATACACAGGGCTTTGTATAGCCATAGCAATCTTTGTTCTTCCCAGTTAGAGGATCAGACGTTTCTTCTGATTTTATCACTTGACTGACAAAGAGACTTAACTGCTCTCTCATCTCGAGAGAAAGATATTGAACTTAAACTTCTTCACTGACTTTCGGGTATGATGTCGGTCAGCATAAAGCCCGTAGTCTGATACGCGACTCACGGCCATGTAAATCATCCTTCGGGCTGCCATCCAGATAACACGTGTGCTGTATTCCCAAGTGATTATTTCAGTACCTGCTACCGAACTCCGTCTGCTTGAGGCTACGCCGCCCTTGGTAAGGCTGTACCAACTTCGGTTGATGTATGAAGTCAAAGGGCACAAATTTCAGAGCACCAGAACTTGAAGAGATGTAGGAGTTTGTTCTATCTACTTTCGTTGAAATAAAAGTCAACGATAAAAACCATGTAGGAAAAGTTGTCTCAGCGTGAAGATGATGATGATGTCAGCTAATCTAAAGAGTAAAATCAAATCATTTACCAACAAAAACTTTACAATAATACTCGCTCTCTGGATTATATTACAAATGGCTCACCCGACTTGAAAATAGTGATAATAAAACGAGCAGCTTTCATAGCCCCAGCTCTAGCTGAACCTTCCAACCTACCACTGCAGACCTTATTTGACCCACAGACAGACAGACAGACAGACATGTGTCTCTCCCGGGAAATGATTAATACAAATCATTCTGATCGTTTCTCTTTTCTTTCTATTGTTTGATGAAGATCCCAGAAAGTTATATGACGACTCTATGAATAACTCTACCTACTATCATAACGACAGCATCCCATATGCACCGTATTAGGGAAGAGGAAAACGTAGTGAAAGTCTCACTTAGACCCACATCAGCTGCTTGCCAATGAGTAGCCACTAACGTACGGTTCACACTTACAGAATACCGTAAAGTCGTTACTGGTGTCACGAGAGAAGCCAAGTACAAATCCAAACGCCTGTTCTTCTCAAGCAAACTGAGCGTCTGTGAAAGCGATCTAAATTCCTCACAGAAAATGATTTGCTCCCTCACCAAAAGGAAGGACCAAAGAAAACGCGAACACTTTATACTCCTGGGCGATAAGGAAATTAATGATCCTGCTTTAATTGCTAATGCATTTAATGAGCAGTCGACAAACGTTGTTCGCACTCTGGATGAGCCATTATCACAGCTCATTAAAGTTTTATTTTTTTTTCGTTTTGCCGCAGCCGTCCCGTTTTCTTTTCCCCGCGTCCCAGTTTGGGGGATTTCAAGTCAATGTAAAATTCACGCTGGAGGCTTCCCGGATGTGGCGGTGTCTCATTACATGAAGCGAAGTAGGAGGCAGACGTGATCACGCCCTCCGCAACTCCAGAGAGAAGGAAGGGTGCATGTCCTCAGCGGACGACTGCCAAAGTAGGGCCTTTAAGGATAATCTGTCTTCTACAGGAGTCGAATGCAAATAATTTGGCGATTTCCCTCTTGAACACATGAAACGTACCTTGTGCACACGGCACGAGCTTTGTGCACACGGTACAGCCCTTGAGCAAGACGGTAAAGCCCTTGCCTTCGATGGTCTGGCCTTTAACCAGACAAGGCCATTTTATCTCAGGGTTCTCCCGTCGTGATCAAGGGTCGTACCGAGTGCACAAGGTACGTACCATGTGTTCAAGGCTTGTACCGTGTATGCAAGGTACGGACATACCATGTGCTCAAGAGGATACTCACCAAATACTTGCATTCGACTTTCACACATTTTTCAGAGCCCAGTGTTAAAGCGTTGAGATTTATTCGTTTTTGATCAAGCAAAGGATTCCAGTTCCTCGTTTAGGATTTATATTTGATGCATTTCATCCTGATAACGTTTTGATCTTTCATTTTACTGTTGTTTAGCGGTTTGGATCTGCAGTAAACTGAAGATGCCACGATCAGTCCTCGGTTGTTTGAAAATAGATTTTTGCACTTTATTCTTCATTTTTCTTTAAATACACTTGCGATCCCTGGGCCTTACTAACAAAATTATCTTTGTATAAGACACAGATAACACTCTTCTCTTACATCTATCTTTCGAAGCACTAACACCCCGTAATGAATCATGTGGCACTAACATCATCTGATTCGTTCTTCAGATCTCGAAATGCTTCAGTCTCGGTGAAGCCTTTAATACATTTCTAAAGTTGTTTCATTATAAACATATAAGATTTGCATCCATATGTATGTACATAATACATGATCTGCCCAATTAACGGACAGGCTAACTTTCGACGGTGTACAAACACTGAAGAGACAATGGATTATGTTGAGGGTTGCGCCGGCGTCAGCCGGAGGAGTTGCTAAAGTGGGTGTTACGATGTTTTTCCCCAGGGGAAGCCCTTCAGTGCCTCCCTCTTCGGTGAGGCAGCTTGAAGAGGGACGAGACGTGTGATGAATAATGTAGGGCCACTGGGATGCCCATCCGCTGCGTGAATAATGAAGGATTAATCAGCGTGATGTGTACATTCGATGTTTGCTAGGGCAGGGTAAGGCAGGGCCGGACGTTTGATTACGATGGCATATCTGAGGTGTTAACGGCAAGGCCAAGTGGGGCAACGGCCTGGCTGCTGGTATGTATGCGATGGCATGTGTGAAGTATTGTGGCTATACCAATGCAGGAGAGAGAGGCCCACCTGTTTCGCTGTGGTGGAATTTGTGAGGGGCTCATGTTGAACGAGTACAATATAAATAAAGAGTGACAGTGCATGCCTACGTATTAAGTGCTTACCGACAGATTTCGCCATTAGGGAGGGCTAGCGCGTGGCGCTCACCGGATGTCTTGCTTATACGATTGCCCTGTCGTTCTCTGACGCCACGCTTTATTGCATTAGTTGGTGGTAGTGTGGTGACTTGATGACTCCTGCCGGATGTGTGGTGACCTGATGACTGCCGTTCGTGGTATGTTGACCTCACCCACCAAGTCACTTCCGCTTCCATGGCTCCATTCGCTGCCATGTGTACAAACAACTAGCTAAAACGATTCACTTCCTCCAGATTTTCTCCAGTCAGACTCACACCCCAAGTAACCTGTCTGTTTAGTCTGCTAAACCTAATATATTTGCTTTTATTCACAATTACTCTCAGTTTCCTTATTTCACACACTCTTCCAAACTCAGTCACCAACTTACGCAGTTTCTCACTCGAATCTGCCACCAGTGTTGTGTCGTCAGCAAACAACAATTGATACACTTCCCAGACCCCCACATCTCTTACGGACTGCAGACTCCCCCTCTCTACAAGACTCATATATTTACCTCCCTCACCACCCCATCCATAAACAAACTAAACAGCCATGGTGACATCACACACCCCTGCCGCAAACCAGCCTTTACTTGAAACCATTTAGTCTCCTCTCTTCCAACTCGTACACACGCTTTACATCATTGGATGGGTAAGGGGGCGAAGGTTCTGGGAGCGTTGAAGAATTTCTAGAGAGGTCTTTATCTGGGAGAGGGAAAGAGGGTATGTTTAAAGGTGTAGGAGTCCCGCAAATGTTGAATGAACTGGAACGATGTAGCATACAGGGGTCGATATGCTGTCACTGGACTAAATCAGGGCATGTGAAACGGCCAGGGTAAACCATGGAAGGGTGTGTGGGGCCTGGATATGGATAGGGAGCTGTGGTTTCGGTGCATTGCACATGACTGGTAAAGACGATGAGAGCGGATGCAGCCTTTCTTTCAGCTGTTCCTAGCGCTACCTTGTTAATGAGGGAGACGGTGATATATATATATATATATATATATATAT
>JAYMFT010181821.1:0-12037 GCA_038088735.1 Panulirus argus
AGACTCAAACATACATTGAATATTCTTACCAACCAATCAACAACACAGTCGCCCCCTTTCTTAATAAATTCAACTGCTGTCTTTCAGCCCCGATCTCCCCTTATTGCATTTCTTCCCTCGTCTCCTCTAACTCCCTCTTATCTCTCACCTTCTCCAACTGTCTCTCTCCAATAATCTCTTTACAATCTCTCTTTTAACCTTCCCTTCCTAAGCCACCCTTTGATTCCTCTCTCCCCTTACCTTGTCTCTCTGACTCTCCTCAGCTTGCCCGATCTCTTTCTCCTCACCTCTCTGCACTGCCTCCCTTACACTTATCTCCTCATGACATCTCTCATCTCCATTAGTTATCTATAGTCTTTACTCCCCTGACACACTCTCCCCCTCACCATCATGTGCTGTCTCTCTCCCTCTCTCTCCACACACCTGAACTATTCCACACTAACATATTCAGACTCTCTCTCTCTCTCTCTCTCTCTCTCTCTCTCTCTACCAGAATTTTTCCGTCACATTTAGAGAAGTACTAACACAGATAAGTTGACGACTAATAAAAGTTCAGCTCCAAATCGTTTCTAGCCTCGAGTAATTAAAGGTGTCACAACATGAAATTGCCAAACCATTAACCTATATATTCAGTAAATCTCAAAAGGATCGATTAGTTCAGAAGAACTGGAGGATGGTAGACGTTACCCTTATTTTCTTAAAGGGAAGCCGTGAAATGCTTGGCAATTACTGTCCTATTTGCCTCGCACCAATTACATGAAAACTCCTGAAGTAGATTATTACCTTACCTCGAGCAACACAGTCTGATGAATAATACATAACATGGATTTAGATGGCAAAAATCATGCCTTATATACATCCTTGAATTCTCTCATAAAACTCTCAATAACAACGACAAGGATAAAGGATAAAGCTTCTAAAAAGAATTCGACAAAGTTCCCCACTATAGATTGATGCTTAAAATCAGAACCATCGGGATTACTGCTGCATAGGAAAGTGGATAGATACCTAGTTACACGATAAGGATGCAACGAGTCTTAATGAATCATGAACCTTCACCATGGTCAAATGTTACAAGTGGGGTCCCGCTAGGGTCACTTCTGGGTCATATACTTTCCATCATCTATATCAGTGACATTGGTGGGGGGGCATATTAACTGAAGAAGATAGGATGAGATTACAAGAGGATCCAGATGAAATAGCTGAATGGTTTAGAAAATGGCAAATGGCTTTAAACGTCAATAAAGGTCAGCTGTTGCAGTTAGACTACCTCAGAAAAACTCAACTATCAAATAATGGGCCACGAGATATTCCTGAACGGGAAAATGTGCAGCGAAGGACAATTCAATTAATCCCTTCCTCACGTAACACACCCTATGAGGACAAACTGCTAGAACTGAATTTAATTTCCCTAAGCAAGTGGCGGCTTTGAGGCAAGTTCAGAGAACATTTAGAATCTTAGAAGGATTCGTCCATGTCGATATAGAATACTTCTTTACGGTCACGCCAGTAATACCAACGAGAGAAAATGACTAAAACTTTGGATTGCATTAAGTATTTCTTTACCAACGACATTATCGACGTGTAAAATTAACTTCCATGTAAAGCAACACTGTTGATTAGGCTTAGTCATCACATGTCACTCTTCGGTAATAGATAATTTTCTTAACTAATGATAATTAAGTGGTATATCATGCTACTTTCTCAACGACTGCTCTCGCCTAAACCATGCTCCGGCAACATAACAACAATGATCTACCTATATAGCTTGCTTTGAATGAACAAAAGAAATTATTGTATACCCCTTCCCCATCAGGAGTAATATAGGCATAGCAAGTCGCAAGGCTAGAGTTCTAGGTTTATCCTTATTCTTGTCATTCAGACAAAAAGGAAAGGGATGCATGTCTTTAGTGATGGGATGCAATGACACATTCATTCTAATATCTGACTTTCCCACAAAAATTTCCTTCGGGAATATTAGCTCAGCAAAGTAGTTTTTATACGCGTTTAACGTGTTGCTAGAGGGCGTGGAGGCTGGAAAGAGAAACTACTTTGCTATCTATTTCTACTATTGCTTTTAAGAAGACTACATCTTTTTCAATAGTGTTGAGGCCAGACCACATCACTTGGATGTAGGTCTGTGTGGTCTGTGTATCTAGGAAATTGTAGGTAACACACTCTCTCTCTCTCTCTCTCTCTCTCTCTCTCTCTCTCACTTCTTGTTGTTCTTATCCCGTCTTCTTGCTCTTACGGTCCTGTACCTCACGTCCCTGACTGTTTCACAACATTTGTGTCTTCCTCCTGTCTTCCACCCTCATTTTCTTTCACTTTGTCTTTCACATTACTTTCCCATGGTATCTCCCATCACTCATCTCCCTTCCTGTCTCTTTTACTCTCCCTACTACCTCTCTCCCTTCACCTGGCCCCGAGCTTTTCGCGTTGTCTATCTTAATTATTTTCCCATATTTCCATCTTCTCTCACTTACCCTGACTGTATGTTTTCGTCTCCTTCCTGACTTCTCTGTTCACCCTGTATCTCTTTCTCAGCTTCTAATCTCCCTTTATCGTCTTCGTTTGTATCTTGCTAGGGTGAAGAATGCCATCATCCTGACAGCTTCCATCCCCTCATTTTCCTTCATTTTTTTCTCCTTCTACCCTTCATTGTCCCTTTCCCTCATTACTCTTTCTCCCCTCTCCTCCTCTTACTCACTCCTCCCTTCACGCCACCTGTTGCTGTATCTTTCTTTACCTCCTTTTATCGTAATTTCTCCTGCCTCACTCTTCTTCTTTCACCCCGTTAATATTTCTTCCTATGCTTTCCCTATGTTGTCTCTTCCTCTCATATCTTCTCTGCCTCCCAGTATCTCTCTTCACCAACATATTCCTTTACTCTGTCTTTCCCTTGGCTCCACCATGACGACGATCTCTCCCTTGCTGCCTCTTATGGCCCATAAGATGAGTGCTAAGACTTGGTCCATGGCACCATTCGCCGGCACTAAGGATTATAATGGCTTTTGGACAGCAACATATTTGTTGATGAAAAGGTACACTAATTTCAGACTTGTTTAAATCAGTTCTAACTGCTGGTTAAAAACGAAAGATAGAGTCATTAGGCTTTATATGCATCGTCTGTCCTTACATTGTTCATAATGAATGACTAACTATAGGTACTATAACAATGAATACTATCTTAATCAACTAAATCATCACTACCAAAATTATTGGCGTTCCCAATGTTACCATCATTGTCATGACCATCAACATCATCCACATCATCACTATTACTACCACCTACCTAATCACTATTCACTATGGCAATCACAGAAAAAAGATCACATCAGACTGATGTTTTTAGTGAATAAACATCATGAAATCTTACAGTGGTCATAGGGGTGCATAATTTGCCCCATGTTGTCAGAGCTTGGATTGGATTTTTTCTGTTCGTATGTAAAATTTATTTCACTTACAACATGAAGGAATTCTGCGATGTCTGGGTCAGTTTATGTGCCTCATCAACAGTGTGAGTGTGAAAAATACGAAAAAGGGGATAATTGACAATTTCAACATTCCATTTGAAATATCCATCCACATTCCTTTGTTATTTTGGCATATACAGTTTGTTATGTAAATGGTAGCTCATATTCCACTATTTTCTCTGATACAGTAACAAAAGTCTTAGGAGACATTCTTTTTAATAAGTCAACAGTCACGCTCTGTTTATTGTGGAAGCAATACAGTTCTATGTACAAACTGAAATTCCCGAGGTAAGTCTACATCAAAATTAGATTTCTCATTGTTAGAGATCCACTTTCTAAGCATTAGTTACACTGATAACAGCTTGGTTTAACTGTTGAATATGAGCTTCTTACGGTCCTCTTCAACAACCTGGAGCACATTCTGGTAATGTTCTTCACTACTGGCTAATGAAAAATATATCTGGACCAAGTTTAACTCCACGCTCAGAACAGTCATTGATGACAGTGCTTTCAGGTTGACAGCAAACGTCTGGTACGCAGTGGACAGTTGCCAGTCTTCAACATCTGTAGGGAATTTTTGGTCTAGCCGAAACGCATGAAATGTGAACCAGGAATCGCAACCAACCAAGTCAGCAAGTATTATTGATAAAGTGACAGTAGATGGAATTTAGTCTTCCCAAATCCCATTCGCTAGCATTCTCGTGGTTTTGACAATTCATTGTCTTCTTTGATTGCTAGGAGACCGTTGGCGAGTGCAGTACGTTCTTCTGCTGGTGCCTTGTTGCTGAAAAGAGAAAGCGGCACCATCTCAGCAGTCAGATACCAGAGATGCAGTTGCGCTTTCAGAGATCACCCGGTTTACAGCCTCATACTGCAGCAGTCTCTGGAACAGCTTTAAGTCCTGCTGTGGTGCATCCACAGAAGAAGTGCTGGTCATCCACCAGGAACCATAGATTAGAGTGGCAAAGATGACAAAGTCCCTTACTTTTAACATTTGTTTCCCTGTGGTGAATGGGCCTGGTTATAGCTAATGAATTCCTTTATGAAGCTTACAGATTTAGATGAAACACAGTAACGCTGACAGCACTCTAACCCTGCGCAATGCACCTGTTAGTTTGTAGGTGATTTCTTGGACGGCCACTTTTCCATAAAGAAACACTATATCCAGTCTAATAAACTCTCGATAATCATCTCTTTGAAATAAGCTCTGAAAGGCAAGTTGTGAAATATTGCTTCTACAGCACTCGAACAGATTTAGTGCTGCTTCACTGAATACATTTGCTTCACACCGTGAAAGTGGCTCATCCCATTTATGTGACAGTAACTGAAAGTACCTGCGAAACCGGGAGAAGAGGGTAATGTCTGATGATTTGGGAACTTTCAATTGCAGGTCATCAAACACATGACACAGTATAACCTCACTGACGCGATGTCGACAAGCTGTCCAAGGAAGTGCCCGGTTTATATGTTGTATGATTATTACACAGGATGCAGTGATATGCCCTGTGTTGAATGATGTAGTATCAAATGCCATGATGACGGTAGAATTCACCCAGTTCTAGGGTTTCGACTGCTCAAACGTCAGATCAACGACGATATCACCAGAATTTTTATTTGTGTTGCGCTGAAACTGTGGAACACCAGGGAACTTCACCTCGTGCACATTTCTCACCACAATAGGAAGACGTTCTTCTGTGATATCTTGATTGGACAATGACGAAGGAAGTTTCGCGTCCCAGTGTAGAGCTGCTTTCTTAGTAGCAGTCCACTGTTCCTCGCAAGCCTTTGATACTTTGTGTCCACACCTGGCGCCTTGATCTATATACTGTGAAGTATAGTGTTGAAACTTTAGTGGGATCTCCTCATGCCTCCATTATCAGGGCCTCTGCATAGGCATTCTGCTGTGCTGGAGTAGTTTTCATAAGAATCGCTAATGCGACGAGTTTGCGTTTCTTTGTAACGTCATGTGGAATGAAGGATGTTGCTCCATTGTGGACCATACGATGATGACTCCTGGCTGAAGGACCTGCAGCAGATGGTCTAAGCACATTCAGTGTCACTTATGGAAGCCTCCTCACAAAATCCCGCATCATAAGTGGTGCTGCTAAAACTAATGAATGTACTGGCCATTTCCTGGTGCATCCGTCCCTTTCTCTCTGCCTCTGCGCTCTCACGTACATGTCGTCGGTGGACCTTTCTAGCAAGCACAATGTCACGCTGATCATAAGTGGCATTGGATTTATGCAACCTCGTGATGGTTGCTCCACAATATTTTGACCTCAAGGTGGGACACCTTAATGGTCTTAGAACTGCGAGAAAATTTTAAGGAACATTAACCTGGCCATATGTAAAGTCTTAGATCTCCGGACAAATGAATTTCTCGGCATTAGACCATATGATGCACCTTACCAATGGTAGTGTCACTGTCAATGTTGTGAGTACACGTGACCATATGAAGGTGTTCTCTTCGTCAACTGATCGTTCCCATAACACTTGATTATATTCCTGAATTCTTTTCTTTACAACTGTCACATCTGGTGACACAGCACTGAATTTTGTTAATCACCATTGTTATCTTGATATTTATAGAAGTTTTATGAATTCTTTTCTCTCTACCATTATAATATGGGTCATTATTGGTAACATCAGATCATTCTGGACTTTATTAGCACTATAAGATAATAATATATGCAGCCATTTAACTGATGCTTAAGTTCTATATGTGTGCCAAATTTCGTATGCCATGTGTCACTTTCATTACAAATATATGATGAGTTAAATAAACCATCTCTAAGGTCATTCTAAGTCATTAATCAGTACATATATTCTTAATCCTCCTCCTCACTGGAACTAATTATAAAGAATGTTGCGTTAACCCAGATGGCTCTGTACATATTAGCCACAGACATCCTAAAAGTCAAATTCATACATTTTGGTAGGTATAGTTTATGGTATTTACGGGGCATGAACCGTATGGTGACTTCTGGAGTAAATGCATCCATTCATCCATTTACCGCCGAGTTTAGTTTTCCTATCAAGATACCCAGCTATGGCGACGGGAACAGGATGTATCAGTGTACCACAGTCTGGTCGGTGGATCTGGGTGTATTCACGTACAAGCAGTCTTCACAAGGAAGGAACCACAAACATGAACCATCAACTTTTCACGTAATCACTAGTACTATGATTCATGTAATCACCTTGAGCCATTGAAGCACATGCAGGTGGAGGAAGAGCTCATCCTATACAGCTGCAACTGTTACTCAAGCTGTGCAGGTGTTTGGTAGAAGCGTTCCTCCTCGACCCTGTGAAACACTTACTGAATCGTATTCCATGAATGCATGGATTCCTAGTTTAAATACCCTGTCAAATGACTCACTGGTTTGTTAACATTTTCATATGAGAATCTATTTTGATTATTATGTCTTAAGATGGAATATATTTTAACTAAAAGACAGAGAGATTGTGTCCTGCAATAATCACAAGAGAACAAAGATCAGGTGCACAGTGGTGTGCACGAGAGAACATTCGTGTGTCATCTTTCTCCTAGAACGCTCTCAGATCTTTTCATCGTTGGAGTTATCTTTGCTGATCTTAAAGCACTGCTTCTCTGTTGACTGACAACTCCTTAAAGTAGTTTTCCACTGGAGATGTTGACATCGTCCGTTTATGAATCAGGATATACGTCAGGTTAGTCTTGCTTGCCGGTTAAGTTGACATTTGGAACTAGAGGATTCTGGTGTTAGACTGCAAAGAGGTCACTTGACCCTCCTCTTCCATCTTGTCTATCGTATGTGGATGTTTCTCGGTGAATATTAATGCAAATTATTTTTCACATCCAGTTGCAGCATTCAAAGAAGCTGTAGATATATGTTTTGGGAGCTTTACTTGGAACTTCTATTATCACCATGAAATTCATTTACAGGGTTCCTTCTGTGAAATTTGAAGATAATTGTTCTTTTAAATAATATGCCCAGAAAACATTCTCCTTAAGGTAATTGGAAAGTGGTTAATAGCCAGTGGTCTTGGGAATGACATATCATGTTAGCTAATAGCGTGTATTAGTAAATCTTTCCTGTACAGTAATCTGTTTACAATTGTGCGTGCCATTCCCTTAATTAGTATATGACCTGGTACAAACATCTCCTCAATGTTGGAACATTTTTTGGTTATCTGTTCCTTCATGGTGACGAACGTCGTAATCCTTAGAAGCAAGTCTTGGACGTTCTATGCTACTCTCTTCGAAACTGCTGTAAATTACGCACCTTATCTCCATTCCTACTCCAAGATCTTCTTTTATCTATTCAGTGGTTGCTTTATTTCTTGGCTTAGAAAACAAATCTGTGGAGTCATGAATAGATGCGTTGGTTCATCTTGAAAGTCCGATATCTCAACATTCACATGTTGCATCATATTGTGAGGCTTTCCTTCAAACAAGCACTTACTCACTCAGTAGTAAGGTAATTTCGAGTAACTGCCCAAGCTTATAGAGTAAGTCTCTTGAAATCTACTAGTATACTTGCGCCTTCGTTCCCAAAACATTCGACTGACTGATCAACTAGGATTTTCCTGCTAAACTGTCAGGCATTTATCATTAGCGAGCCCGTCATAGAAGAAAAGCTAATGTGTTGCGGCATGATTTAAGAACATCTACAGCCAAGTCCATTCTCCCAGTGAACGAGCAAGGATGAGAAAGAATTGCTCTAACAGCAGCACAGGACACACGGAACACTGAAAATTAGTCATGGGATGTGTCTGAGACGACCATTGTATTCTCTAAACAGGGAAAATATACACATACATGAAGAATGTTACTGACTGTATCTACCGCTAGCTACCTTATGGTACTCTCCCCTCAAGTATGGCTCCCTGTCGCCCTCCGCTGTTTATCTTTTGCTCTCCCGAGTCTCTCCCCAACCCCAAGTCATCCTCCTCCTCTTTTGGTTTCCTTTTGCAGCCTTCTTTCTGAACTTTCCACCTGACTGTTCCATGTCTCTTCTCCTGCACCTTTTCTCCCTCCCCGCCCTCTCCAGCCACCCACTCGTCCCTTCCGCATCCCAATTTGCTCCCTCTTGTCACCCTTCACCACCTCCTGCCACTCTCACTCTGCCTTCTCGTGTCATTCTTGCTTCTGGCTGTCTCCAGGATTTCCATTTTCTTCTTTAGTAGTTTTCTTATACATTCTAGGCATTCAGAATTCTTACTGTTAAAAGACCCATGACCAGTAGCTTCCTGTCAGCTGAAGTCTGTGAAGTATAGTTCATGATTATTGATACCTACTTTACTTCCCACAATAGCCTAATGTTGTTGAATTTTACTCCCTGTCATCATTGTCATTCCCGACGAGCGGTTGTATGACCTGGGCTCCGGGTAAACTCTTCCGTAATAATATTGTGCTCTGACACTGCTACTGGGGCACAGCTGCACCCAATGCATTATTCTCACTAAGCTCCTCATCTTTATGATCACTCAAAAATTTTATTGTCTATGTGTGTCCTATTTCATAAGCTTCAGCTTCTAAATAAAAGAATCACAAAGATAAAGTATTCTCGATGTTCATTGATGAACAGAAAGCTGGAGGAGATTCAGACAAAGAACTTAATGAAAACATAAAGTGACGAGCGAAGCTAATCAGCTAAGTTTATTTGTTTTGCAGATCTAACGTCATCTCATCTCAGACTTTTGATCACACACGATTCAGAGGTGATGATATAGTCAGTACAGACAATAGCCACCATAGGAATCCCGTCCTTGTATCTGAATACATACCTGGTAAACAACCAGGCAGCTCCCTCCTCAGTACGCTCACGTAGGTCTGTATGCATGACACCTTGGATGAAGAATGATATCAAAGCAGCGTGGTTTTTGAGAACGATGATCTCTGAAAACAGAACAGAGTTTGTCGACGGTCGGCAAATGGATTTGAAATGCAAGTCTCGGTATAGGAGAACAACTCGTCTCATATCTAATATTCGTAGCAAATTAGACTTTTTATTTCCTACTAACGTCAAAATATTGGGCGTCTGGTAACTAGTAGCACCGACCTGGTGGGGTAGACTGCAGGGTGGAGGGGAGGAGGCAATAGGACTGTGTCTGTCCACAACGAATGAAGGGTTGTTGTTTTCTAACACTCTCCTTCCACTCATACACGCTGCTGTACACATTTTCAGGAAGCAATGCGCTATCTAGGTTTGAACCAACTGTCTTAATCGTACTAAAAGCTGCAACGAAATTTCAGAAAGAAAGCATACCATCCTAATTCAGCTTTTTGAGAAACGTTTTCTGGCTCTATATTTATAAACATTTAGCTCATGATATCCCCACAGAATGGTCCAGACTGCAACAGGAATAGGAAGGAATCGATACTCTCCCTACAGCCTTATACGTCGCTTCGATCGACTAAATATAGGAAAGAATGAAATCTATAACTCTGGCGGCACAGAGAACGATATTGTATTTGCCATTCTTAGTCCATAATGTACTTGAAATTATTTGACATGAATCCTAGTCATTACCTATCTTTATCTTTACATTATCTAGAATATTTAGGTAATGCGTTGGGTTTGTCAGCCACGGGCAGGGACCAGCGATGGTCGATCACGTTCATGACGTCAGAACCCTCTTCTCCCATTCAGCAAACCAAACAAATTGGTTTCGTGAGTAAAGATTCTGGTCCCGAGTGATGGTTCGAAACCCAACGTGACAAAATCACATTGTTGGTTCGAGGCATATACAAACAAACACACACACACACACACACACACACACACACACACACTTAGCCAATGCGTACAAAAAAATGTTGGACCGGCTGGACCTGTCATTGCAATTGCCAGGTCATGGAGGATCTAAGCTAATACGGAGACATTTCTTACGTCAAGAAACACGGGCCTGTCATTCCAGTGAACTGGGAATAAGTACTGGTAGGTAGGAAGGGTAAAACATGCAGTACACAAAAAGATAAAGGTGATAGAATATAAAACATCGGAAGTGATAGAAACCCAGAGGGAACTAAGAGGTCAACTAAAGAAGCGCATGAAATCAGTTAGAGACAAACTGAATATAAGGGAAAGTAAATAACTTTATTTATCTATAAGAGTTGACAGGTACGTAGGTCCCATTTAACGTAAGGATCTTAATGAATGCGTTAAAGAGCAACGACAAGAGTAAAGATTGTGGCATACGGGGGGAGGCAGCTGAGATGACTGAGGTAACTGGAGAGGCAAACAACACCAAAGAAAGACGGTAGAACAGAAGAGCCGAGACAACACTGGAGGAAATCACTGGGATGTGTATTGAATATTACAAGACCAGCAACGGTAGAGACTTGAAACTGATGCAGAGCATTAAAGAGGAGTGCTCGAAGCTGATGAAAAACAAAAAGTAAGAACTTTGATACATATTCTTGCTAAGAAGTGCTTCACAAACTGGATAAGCAGGTAGTTTCAGACAGCACTAGGCATACATAAAAGGAACGTTATTTAGACCAGGAGAAATGAAAGGACAGGCTTCGCACGACGGGTTATTAATGCAAATGAAATGCTACTGACATGGGTGATCTTTCGAGGTACACGAGAAAAGAATATATCTTTTCGATTTTCCAGCAAGATGTGTTGGTCCCTTCGAGTCAGAATGCATTATGATGGCAACTACAGGGGACACTATATACCAGTCATCCTTCACATGACCTTTTCAAATATTCTGCGGGAAAGTTAAATCTCTCAGTCAGTGTAGCTACATCTGATGCCATTACAGCTCTACAACAAAATGTTGTGTCTCAATATGACGTTTCGGAGTGGTCGGAAAACGAAATTTCAATGTCAAAAGCTTACGGGATGCAACAGCAGGTTTCGGTAAAATGTATTATTTCCACTAATAAGATATAAGAAGCAGGTCGCTTATATTTTTCATGTTACCTATACTACTATTCTTTTCAATAAACTGTTACAACGTAAAGATCGAAAAGGATAAATTTTAGTGTATATATATGACTAACATGTATTTCGGAAATGTAATGAGTAGATAGAATTACATTATTCTGGAATGAAAACCAGCAGTGAATTTAGTAATTGCATGGCTATTGCATGTCTCGAGCATATGTGTGGATAAATATAAGTAGTAACTTAGAAGCATGAAAATGGAAAGACTTACACCTACATAATTACTTACAAGGAATTTCTTACCATTTACCGAGGAGGCGGTTAACAGACCTGCGGTGCAGAATTTTACCGCAGTATTGTGTATCAGATTAGCGGAGTGTAAGTCTCCTTGGGCAAGTAAAAGATGATAAGCTGTGATCCTCAAAAATATTATCCTGCAGCACCTTATCGAATTTCATATCATAAATGGTTTGGTCCCCACTGCAATCAAAACTTCACTTACTCAGTAATTCTAAACGGAGTCTGTTATCATCACTGGAGCCATTTGCTCAACCACGGCATCTCTAGGTAAACGTAAACCAACTGCATCCTTTAGACCAACTGAAAGCCCCAAGCAGTGTGGTATAGGAGGCACTGGAGAGGTATATATAAATCTACACTGAACTCATCAACTTTGATATT
>JAYMFT010181843.1:0-12037 GCA_038088735.1 Panulirus argus
AAGTTTGGAAGTTAGCCTGGGACAGTTTATAAGTCAGATTGCTTTCGACTCAACTCTGTCAAGTAAGGAAACAGAGCCAGAATCACCCCAAATGTGGGAGCAGCACTCCATACAATGACGAATCAATCCCTTGCATAAACGGAGCAGCTGTTCAGAAGAGAAAAAGCTACGACATCTAAACAGTACACCCAGCTTCTCAGAGGCAGCCCTAGCCATCCCCATAATGTGGGGCTTCCAATAAAGACTGGATGCTACAGTAATACCAAGTATGTTCATCGAGTCAATAGGTGGAATCACAGAACCATCAAAGGAGATACGAGAGTTGTGAGGAGTTTTCGATAGAGAGATAGGATGATGCACAACAGTTGTACAGAGTTACATGAATACCTAATTAAGACTTTTCAAGTTATGACCAAAGTTAAGTTGCAGGTTAAAGAAAGATTCCCAATGACATACAGATAGATGGGTGATGGACAAACAACAAAGCTATGCAAATGACAAAAAAACATCAGCGTGACACCTGGTAGTATTTACAAGTTCACTTCATATCATCTTTATATCAATGTGTTGCATAAAATTCCTAATTCTTAGCTTAGATTTTGCCTTAATTATGCCATTTATAATACGGATTAAGTTTGAACTTATTCTGGCTCATAACTTCAAGAAAATTGCATCTTTTGCCATTCAACTTAAAACATATGTTTTAGATATTTTTGAAGCAATATTTTCAACCATTTTTACTTCACTCTGAATAACCATGCTGCATTGCAGGTTACAAAACTGTTCCATGAAAAACCATTATAGAATAATACTTTCCATTTTATTCTTTTCCTGACATCCTAATGATAACAAAGTAAGATTTTTAATGGGAATAATTTTAATAAGGTCTTGTTTAACACTGTTCCAAGAAGCTTAGAATATTAAGCCCTTGCAAACCCAGTTGGCATCATCCTACTTGGCCTGCAGGGTATGGTTTACATGATAAAGAATATAATACCTATAGGGTATGGTATCAATAATATACAAAGTCATCATAGGATCTTTTCTTTTCCAAACTAACATACCTCATGCCTGATGTCTGCATCATAAGCATAATGACATTGACACTTAGGGAGTGAACCAAAACTAAAGAACTCTGGCCTCTCCCAATAATGACCTGAGTGCTCCGATTCATCCATTGTCTGTCGTGCCATATTTCAGAAAACTTGCTGGGTCATTTCAGTTAATACATTGAAACACAGATGATGATAAAAACTTTTTTCCATCAAAAATTATAAAAATAATATCAATGACTGAAAATTACAATTTCATAATACTGGAAATTCTTGGAGTACAAGAATCTATATGATTTATCACAGCCACAAATACAAACTACTTTCAAAATCATAAGTTTCATTTTACTTCTTATTTCAACAAGCCACAAAGGCAAACTTGAGAGGCAGCACTGTCAAGCACGATGTTTGCCTGAAGACTGATGGTGTTGTTAGGTGCTAAAAAGCTTAGTCATCTTGTGTGATGGAGGAGCTAATCTAAAGCTACTGAGTGGTAGAAAGTTTTGCAAATTCAGCAACACAACTTACATCAATACCATCAGTAGTACAACTTCCAACTGCCATTACATGTATCCAATTTAAATACAGGTGCACATCTTGACCCAACAGAGCACTAAATACCTCTAAAAATTAGGTTTCTTTCACTGATTTTTCTGGCTTTTCTATTTTCATTCTTTTCATTTCTGAGAGAGAGAGAGAGAGAGAGAGAGAGAGAGAGAGAGAGAGAGAAGGGGAAAGGGGGATAGGAGTGAGAGGGAAAGAAAGAGGGGGATGGAGAGGTAGAGAAACTGGGAGAACCCATGAGAGAAATAGGAGAGAGATGATGGGAGAAGGGGAACCTATCTACAAGAACTTATGATGAATTTCGCTTGATGAATATTACTGCTCTTCTCACTACCACCTGCATTAAATATCTATCTATTTGTGGTTCATTTGGGATTGATTTCAACTATATGTCAAGTACTCTTTTAAATATTTCTGTAGATATTCCATGCATGTTTCTGATTTCTCATGGCAGTATACTAAATAATTATTCTAATTTCCTGGTTGACCTGTCATATATATTTGTCTGATTCATTTTTCATATGTTCCAAGGTATACTTGAAGCATCAGTAACTGCATCTTCCTTGTTGAGAGGCTTTCAGGTTTAAAATGCTTTCTTTTCTACCTTCAATTTGTTACCAAGCATAGATTATCATATCTCCTTTTTTTTTCTTTCTAGGCTATATGGTTACAGTTCTTTCAAATTCTCATGGTACTCTAAATGTTCCATCATTTCAATTTTGTTTGAGGAGTGCTTCTAATTCAATCTTAGCTTATTCTATTTCTTTCATTGGTGACTATACAATACAGCAGTATTCAACTTTGCTTCTTAAATAAACCTGCACATTAAACATTTTCATTAACAGGTTTCTAACTCTCGTAATGAGTTCTCAGAATCATACTACGCATTACTGGCTCAATATGTTCTCTTAATTCCAGTTTCTCACTTATGATGACATCCAAATCTTTTACAATTGTTCCTCCTATTTTTTTTTTTTGGTCCTTTATGAGATACCTCAAATGTATTCTTACTCATAACTTATTTCCACCAAATCATCTTCATAAAATCCCAACAGGTTCACTTCTAGCCATTTATATATTGTGTGCAAGTCTTTGTGCATAAAATTTTGATAACTTTCTGATTCTGTAATTTTGCTTACTCTGGTGCCATCAGCAAAGCTCCTTACTATGCATTCCTTTACTTCACTGCCAATGTCTGATATCATTAACATGAAGAGTATTAAGAGAGAAAGAAAGACAGGCTTCTCACTACTTTGTAACTGAACTGGTGCCAATCCTGGCAGCACTTGTTTGTCCAAGCAATACTGTATGAACTTCTCATGATTTGAGCAACCTGTGATCTTCCTTCTACTGTACATGATCATGCTCTCCCAAATTTGGTTCTACACCACCACTTGACAAATGTGGATAAAACATTAAGACATATGTGAATTGGGATGGCTTGGGCAGAAGTCTCTAGAGAAACTGAGTAAGATACAAAGATTCAAGGCTATGTGTCCCTGCTACCTCATCCTACCTTCTCAAATGCCACAACAGTTTCCTTAGCCTGGCAAACCATCTTCCCAAGCCCCCCACTACATCATCCTACATTTCTTGACTGTCATTTTTGCCACTAGTCTAGCCCAACATTATTAGCCCTCTCAACAGTTAATCACTTCTGTACATATGTGAGCAGCTTACACTGCTTTTCTCACTCATGGTGTAACATCCAGCAGTTGGATGCTGGCAACACCAGCACATACTGTACTTTATGGCATATACAGCACTTTGGTGTATTTGCCATTCTCTAAAGAGACAGAGAATATCTTGGAAAAAAAATTATTTGACTATACATAAGAGTTTAATGTTTTTGGAAAAAAATTATTTGACCATACATAAGGGTTTAATGTTAAGAGATTACATAGAATGGCTGCTTGTGAGGAATTTGGGCAGTAGTGTGTCTGGCTGCTTTAGTATATTACTTATTTGCTGCACAGTCATAGACATGACTGGCATATTTTAATTAGAATACCGAACAATAAAATAAATCTCAACAGGTAGGGTAGGTTAAAAGCGATTTTCACACATTCTGCAACTGTTTCAATTACATTTACACTAACTCCACATTTATCTTGTTATTTATATACCTAATAACAATCACCTTACCTAATAATACAAAATAAACTATAGTGTTCCAAACCATGCTCTGCAACTCTGTTACATTCATTAAAATACTCGCCATCATTGCAGGGAGAAAAAATAATCACTTACTATTTATACATAATTTTAATAATTTTAAGGCAAAGGTAAACTGATAAATTACCATCTGGAAAACCTGTTGGATTAAAAATCACATTCCAGAGGCGTCCCCCCCCCCCTTGCTCTACCCTGTAAGAAAATAACTCAGGCATATCTAAACTACAACACAGAAAAGTATAAAAATGTTGAAAAGTAACTTTGTAAGATTACAACCAACTAGTCCACAAAATAAGTAATAACACCCTATCACCAAGTATTGGGGAAGCCCCTCACAAACCTTGCCTAACTAAACCCAACCAATCAAAATATAACAATGTGTCACATCATTCTTTAGTCCATCCCAGCAGTTTCAGTATCTAGTGTGTGTATAACACTCATGCGTCAAGTTTGTCGATATGTGAGAGAATGAGTGAAACTGGAGCAAATATCTTTCAATGTCTGATACAGCAACACCAGTACAAAATTAATTAATATGTCTATTTGCAGAACTAAACATATTCCATGAATGATGACCATGCAAACAAAAAGTAGTTTCATCTTTGTAAGCTAATCGAAAAAGATGCTCTGCTGACAAGATCATTTACCATTATGCTGTCAAAACGTTTCAATCTAATAGCCGCGTGATGCAGCCTCCTCCTCTTGCACTGGGAACGACGACACCAGCCTTCCAGGAACGCATGGCAGGCGTTCACTAGCAGTTATACTTATAATTTCCGTTAAGTCTCTTCCACATTACAAACCATTTATATTTTATTAATCAAATACGATAATCGATTCATTTATTTCACTAATCAAGGAATAAAATGATATATGGAATGATAACTTGTAAATTAATATTTTGTTTGATGACAGTAATAATAATAATAATAATAATAATAATAATAATAATAATAACAATAATAATAATAATAATAATGTAAAATATAATCTTATACAACGATAATGGTGTTATATATGTGATTAGTATTTGTGATTTCGGTAGAGTACCGATTTAGGGGCACCACAGTAATAACTAATGGATTCGAAATAAATTCCTATCAATAAACTCCTTATACTCTGTAAATGTAATCAAGGCTAACTGAACGTGATTTCGAGAATTACACTGTATCTTACATTTATAGATAATTATAGCATATAGGGCTGTGATGTTAGGGAAAAGTGTGGAGTAAAAGAAAGGGAAACACCTACCGATATTAACAGAAACTATGAAAACCTCGCCTAATTTCTCGTAGCAAGAAAAATCTGCGTTATATTCGGTCAATAAAATAATATGTAAATATAATTGTAATTTGTATTTACTTGCTGAGAATTGTGTTTGCTAAATGAACTAATATTTGCTAAGTGTGTTTACTTCTTACATATGGATGGAACTTGTACGGCATAAGTAGCATGACTACAATATCTTAGGTATGTTTCGAGTATGATACTGAATACTAAAGTAAGTCTAGGCTCCTACGTAAAGTTAAGGTGTTCTGTTAGGTTCTGTTAAATTGCAATGGTACGTCACTAACTTGCACCCTACATTTTTTTGATTTTTCATTATTGTAGATCTTCCTTTGTAGGGAAAATGTTTATGTAAAAAATCGTACTCTCCTGTTCTAAATCATTTTAATGAACTTCAGAGCATCCATTGACAGGCTATTCATCCAAATCCCTAAGTTATTTCAATGGAGCCACTAAATTGGCTTTGTGTTACTAAGGAAGAGCTTGACACTAGTGTTGCCCTGTCTCATAACAACCTTCAATATATGTAACAAATCTCAGCTCTTCTGTGTACACACACACACACATCACACGGGCCTTCGAGGCGCAGTAGTTAGCATGTACACCAATCAGGGGTAGGACTCACATGGGTTTGAATAGATGGGTAATTGTCTTATTCTGTGCTTTTTTCTTCTTTGTAAACATTTCATTTTCAATATTCAACAAAATGATTCCTGTCAGTGTCTGCAAATATTTCGTGAACGACTGTAACTTTTAATTTGGATACTATTCAATAACCATACCAGGACCCCATTTTTATATTTACACTTCTTTCGGTACTTGTAATTTCCCATGTGTGACAACATGAGGTCTTTTTCTAATATATATCTTAAATTTGTGTAACATTCATTCCTTAGAGTCTAAATACACCTGAACGTAACACTGCCGCGATTACTGACTACCTGAAGTTCTTTCGATGACAGAAAGTTTGACCCATCCTTTTAGTGCAGTCTGTCAAAAAAAAAAATTCCCAGCTCTATCTGCCTATTCATCACCATTTCGTTGCCTGGCCATCAGGCGTTATATCCTGAGGAGCAGAAAATGTGCTTGCTGATGGTGGCGACGGAGCGACGGCGGCGTGCTGGCTCAGGCGATGTCAGCAGCCGCGGACAGGATAGCAGCACCTCATTTACGATGACTTATCGCTCGCTTGTGTGCCACTTCTAGGTGGTCACGTCCGGCTACACCCAGAGTTGGAAAGTGAATATAGTATGTGATTATTCAGACAATGAATTGAAATAATTTGAAACTTTGATCTGAAAACGGAAAACTCGCGAGCATCGTGTTAGTAGCGTTGAGAACTTCATATGCTGTTCTATGTGAGGTTTGGATCTACATCCTGATGTATGCTGTTCTATGCCTTTCTTTGAGTCATTTGTTCTCTATTAGGTATTTTAGGTCCCTGTATTAGGTCCGGAGCCGTGTTAACTTTGGATATTTCTGTGCGAAGGGCAGCATCTTGGTGAAAAGGTGTATATAACAGTTTAGTATTGGTTGGGTGGGCATTGTATGTTCCAAGTGACCCGATCTGACCTCCCTCTTTCTCTCTCTCTCATGTTAGCACAGAGATTTCTCTCGTCTCTCCTTTGTTAGTTAGATTTGGCTTACCAGTCCTTTTAGATCTTAAGAAGTTTCCAGGGGAACAGGGATTTTTCTTTTAACTAATATAGTTAATGGTAAATTCTTAACGTAATACTGTTCGTTGTATTACTGTTCATGTAGATATACTTCGGATACAACGTACTATTACGAAAAATATAATCTTTAGTATTGACGTGCATTTTCCCCCACTTCATATGTTTATGGATATTAATACATTTCATTTGTTTAAATCTTTTGTTTTTACAAACTATCAAATCTTTATTGTCTTTGAATGTCGTGCAAAACTTAAAATATATATGTAGGGGAACCATCTGATGGTACTAACACAAAATTGTCAGGATGAGTTAATTCAATATACATTATGTGGAGTATATGTAAATATTTGAATTTTCTAATATCGTTATAGAATTGATAGCAAATAACTTAAAGTATACCAAGTGTAGCATATTTTTCTGAGAAGCGTATATTTCCTGAATTTTGTAATGACAACACGGTCGACTGACGTTTCAGGTGTGACGTTTTGAGTCACGTTTGCAAGAGTGGTGCAACGTCATGTGTTTGTCTGCAGAGACACCGAAATAACATATACCTTTTAAGTTCGTTCTGAATTGTAGTTTTTGGTTTCCACTATGAATCACAATACGCCATCCATCCCTGAGAGGAATGGTCTTAACAATGCGGGATGCCGGGCCCCTATGGCAAAGATTTTGTGTGGACCTTTTTTCTTCGCAATTGTAGTTTTTATAATTTTGACAATTACCTCGATTGTGCAAGGTGCTCAGGAATCACCACAAATTGCCAAAGAGCGACTGTCATCCGAAAGTTGGGGGATTAGCCTGAGCAGCAGTAATGTTCATATGGTTAAGCGACAAGCAGAAGTAAGTCAGTCAACAGACAGTAGGGAAATTTCACCCAAAACCGAAAAATCATCAAAAGAAGTATCTGATGTTGGTGCTTTAAAGACTGAAACCATAACTGAGAACAGTGAACCTGGATATGTCCATAACCCTGTTACTGATAGTGTGAAACTTGAAGATGAACAGACACCCAAGAATGATGCTGAAAACAAGGCACAGGCTGCTGGGGATGATCATGCAGGTAAGCTGAAATGGAAAAGCTATTTCATGGTAAAATGTGTTCAAGTATTAGTGTAGTAACGGTGCTGTTTTTCTTGATGAAAGTGGAAGAAAGTGGTATTTGAACATTCCTTGTTCTCAGCACATTAGACCCTTGTTTTTTACTACAAATGCCTTGTCAGTTGTTGAGAGGACCTAGAAAATCAAGGAATAATGTAAATGTTGGTGAAATGCTTACAGAAATCAACAGAACCCAGTATTCCTTAACTCCAGGTTGCACTGTTTACTAGCAAAATTTAAGAGTGGGTGAAATACATCTGTAATCTCTAGGAGACCCACCAGACATGAAATTTAGGTTTACATTAACAATTTATAGCTTTTTGCTCTTTCATGTATTTTTATGATTCTGCCTCACTGTCTCCAACATGATGATGGAACACTACATTTCTTGTTCTGAAAAATGGGTGTTAGGCGAGTAAAGTTTCTATGAAATGGATATATAAGACTCTTGTTCTGAATGTCTCCTTTTCTTTGTAATATGTGTATGTAGTTTCTTTATTATATTTATTGATGGTTTTTGCTGGTATTTCTGGCTGTTCAGTGGTATTCATTGTTTAGGGAGACCCAACTGAACCCATGAAGGTAATTTAGCAGTTTAGCTTTGTATGAACACTGCCTTTTGAGACTGAATGGTTTGTTCTGCAATGTTTGTTTATTGTTTAGAACTTATGAAAAGCCTATTATTTGATCCTTTGATGGCAAGATGCTGGTGATGAATTACAGATTTTAGGGGAATTTTGGGTTAGTAAAAGTAGGTTAAACACTAGTAAAAAATCTAACTTTTGAAAACCTCACCAGCTGAGATGACTAACTAAGGTTTAAACAAGTGTTAAGAACAGTTTTAAATACTTTTATGTCCAGATTGCTCTTCTGGTCATTATCATTGTTAAATGATCGTGGCTTAATATTCTTTAGACATTGGTTGATGCTCTCAGAAATTATCCAGGTGATGCTTGAAGTAATTCATTGATGGGACTTGAACAGTTTCATATAGCAGAGAGTTCCATATATCTTCTTCAATCCTCAGTGTGAAATCTATTTTCTGATATCAAACCTACACCCTTCCTTATTTACCTTTAAAGCATGCCCTCATGTTATTCCAAAATAGTATGAGTTACACAAGTATAGAGAGAATGAGTTGAAACATAAAAGATGATCATAAATAGATTGTCATGTCCTCAGATAAAACTGGCACTGAGCCTTCCGATGATCATAAACCTGTGCCAGCTCCGAAGGGAATATCTTCAGAAGCAGTTTTGCGTGGCTTTTATGTGTTTGTTGGAGTGGGCACCATTGTACTTCTTTACATAGTCATCAAACTCTTAAGGTAAGCATACTTTTCCCTCAGAATTCTGCAATAATGATATTAAAGTGAAAAAAGAATTTATGTTTGTGAAGCTTTTCAAAGTTTGCAGCACTTGTCCCCAAACACATAACTCTTATTTGTCAAAACAGTTATTGATTTGCCATCACTGCAGTCTTTTCTGGTAATGGTCCCTAACAGTATCCCTCAAGATCTTAGCTTTCCATACTAATTATCCCACCAGTTTGTGGTCTGCATGACAGTACTTAATCACAGTTATCATCTGATGGGTGCGAATCAAGGAAAAAATTAACAGAATATACTACATTTTTGATGCATTTAGGATCCCCTAAAGGTTTGGGAGTAATAACAATGTTTAAGTACTGTAATGTCCTCCTGTAATAAGAGAGAATAGTCATGCATACAAAGCAAACGACAGTCTGGTATGGTAAAAGCTGAAAGATGCAGGACATATTTCTTTACTGTAAGTGTTTATACCAGAAAATTTAATAAAACATTTTTTTCATATATGATATCCTTTTCCGTTAGTGAGGTAGCGCCAGGAACAACCTAAGAACAGCTGCATCTGCTCACATTCATTCTTTAGCTGTCATGTGTAATCCACAGAAACCACAGCTCCCTGTCCATAGCCACAGCTTAATAAAACACAGAGCTGTAAATTATGGGAAGATTAAACATGCAGAGGTTCTTTATAGAAGTTAATGTTCACAATTTTGATGTCCATGAATTATGCTCATGTGTATGAAGTAGCAGTCAAATACAGAACCTGTATTTATGGATGGGAAGAAATTGTATATGTTGAAAGTTGAAAATGTCATTGCATGTATATTTTTTTACAGACTTCGACGCAGGCGAGCAACACGAAAATACCGGGTTTTGTCCCATAATGATGATCAGGAAATGTTCCCACTAGCTGCTGATGATGGTGATGATGAAGAGATATACAATGCTGCAGATCACCAGACCCTGACGTAAAATCTGTTTGCAGACTCTGAGTTTCAGGCTCTGCAAAGTTATTTCAGCAAGTTTGTTTTAAAACAATATCTTTGACTTTTCTTAAACCGAAAGTAAAAAATTTATTCTGATTTAGGGATTGAGTAAAGTTCTGTAAAAATTGAAGATAACTATCTCTATGATATGTACTTTTAATGAAAGAAATTGTTGTCTTTGAATTATTTCAGACATAAAAACCTCACTTTTTAAGGCTTTAATTATTCAAGTTTTGGTTGTTTCAGACTAATCTCTCTAGACTGAAATTCTACGGAACCTCCTTGTTGATTTACTTTTTTCAACTACCTTTGAATTATGCCAAACAACTAAAATTATGGCGCGCATGTGATATGTCCATACATATCCACCCACTCCTGCAGCTTACAGAGTGGTGTAGGTCAGACCTCACTCCTCATTTTCAACCCGGCCTACATGTAGTGTAGTGTTTTTTGTGATTTTGTAGCCAGTTTTTAGCTTTTTAGTACATTTTTTGTGGTAATACATTCATTATGGCAGGAAAAGTTAAGTAGTTCTAGTTTAGCAAGCAAAAGAGGAAAATGCTGTAATTTACACTTTCAAGACAAAGTATAAGTGATTTGAAAATTATAAAGAGGTGCATGATTTTGAGTGCCAATATCTAGAAGACCTAATATGCATGTATTACACTTGGTTCTTCACCAGGAATGAGTGTAATATATAACATGGACAAGGTAGATGTATTAACTGTTACTGACATCACAGTCTGCTCCCTTTCCTCTCCTAAGTTTTCCAGATTAAAGAATGACTGCTCCATGCTGGTTAGAACTCCTTTCAGTAATTTATGATACTGTACATGAGGCATTGTAAACACCTCTCCAATTAAGAACAAAGCTAGCTAAGTTGAGAGACTGGAAGACGCAGTTCATACATTTTCTGTATGAGGTATTGTTTTATTTATTTCCTTGTCTTGTTATGTCATCATAAATGACATATTAGTTGGAGATATAGAAACTAATTATTCTGTTAGGATTGTGGCGCTTGCATATTCTTTTATTGCCTTCATCCAATGTTAAACATATAAAGTATGATACAGTAGATAAATGAAAAATTTGTACATTATAACACCAGTTTTCTAAAACTAGGGGTACTGATTGTATGACGAACATTTCTTGTAAACTGAGCTACATGATATTTCTGAAAATAGCCAAAAGTATACTAAGAGAAGATATATAATAAAATGAATAGTAAAGTTCTATTTCAGGTTCTGACAATAAAATGCACATGGAGACTTTTAAATGCTTTTTAGAGCTTAATTTACTGTTTGGTTAATTCAACCCACCCTACTCTCATATGCAAAATATAACATTAAAACATATATTTATATAATTTATTTATTATACTTGATCCCTGTTTCCCACATCAGCGAGGTAGCGCCAGGAAACAGACAAAGAAAGACCCATCCCCCCCACATACACACATATATACATATACAAACAGTACATACATATACATACCAACATATGCACACATATACATACACATGCATATACACATACACACATGTACATATTCACACTTGCTCACTCCCATCCATTCCTGATGCTACCCCACCCCACAGGAAATAGCATTGCCACCCCCTGCGCCAGCGAGGTAGCGCCAGGAAACAGATGGATGGGCTACATTCACTCACACTCAGTCTCTAGCTGTCATGGAGAGCAAAATTGGGTATGTTTGAAGGAATAGTAGTTCCAACAATATTATATGATTGCGAGGTATGGGCTATAGATAGAGCTGTATGGAGGAGGGTGGATGTATATGAAATGAAATGTTTAAGGAAAATATGTGGTGTGAGATGGTTTGATCGAGTAAGTAATGTAAGGGTAAGAGAG
>JAYMFT010181854.1:0-25962 GCA_038088735.1 Panulirus argus
TATATATGCACAAAATCACAACAAACACGTGATTCTATAAATACTGAAAAGACCATATGGAAAAGGAAACACGAGATCCTGAGCGCTTTCATGTATTTACACATCTTCAGAGGACAGTTACAGAATGAGAGAATCAAAGGTGAATCAAGCTAGACATATACACAGAGCAGAAGGAACAAGGTTGACAGTAGACATTAGAAACAAGGTTGGTCCAGGTGTCACCATGACCCTCCCTTTATCTTAATCTTGACCCGACTGGACATATAAAGAGCCGACACAAGATTGACACACTGCTTAAATTGAATTGAGAAAGTTTTTAGCAGCATTTTCTGCAATAAATGGATCTAATTTATACAAGCCTTGATTTAATATTCAACACTATCCTCATGGTACTTAATGATATTAGATTCTATAATGCTTCTACCATCTCTGTCTTTACATTTAGCAATTACTTTAGCATTCTCCCAGTCAATTGGGTAATTGCTTTCACTGAGATAACATAAGAATATAAGAAGTGAGGACAGTGCAAGAGGCCTATTGGCCCATGCTAGGCAGGTCCTGAGTCTGTCCACCCTATATCCAACCGATTGATCCCATTAACACATCCAACCTTCGTTTAAAGCTACCTAAAGACCTAGCTTCCACCACCGTACCTGGCAATTTACTTCATAAATCTACTATCCGATTTCCGAACCAATAATTACCCACATCCGATCTGAATCTATTTCTTTTTAATTTAAATTCATTATTTCTTGTTCTCTCTGATGTCGCCATTCTAAGAACTTTATTCATGTTACCTTTATTAATGCCCTTAACCCATTCAAAAACTTCAGTCATATCCCCTCTAGTCCTTCTCCTCTTAAATGAGTGTAAATTCAGCCTTTTTAACTTTTCTTCATAAGTGAGATTACTAATTCCAGGGATCATTTTTGTCATTCGCCTTTGTAATCTCTCTAAACAATCTATATCAACTGCATAGTATGGAGCCCAAAACTGAACCGTATAATCCAAATGTGGTCTCACCAACGTAAGATAGAGTTGCAATAATACTCAAGGAATTTTATTGCTAACAGTCTTATTAATGAAGCCTAATATTCTGTTAGCTTTATTACGCACTGTAATACATTGTTGCCACGTCTTAAGATCTTTCTCACCAATACTCCTAAATCTCTTTCACATTCTTTTTTACTAATGGTAACATTGTCCAGTTTGTGATTAGTGTTCCTGTCTTTACCCACACAAAATGTTTTGCATTTATCTACGTTGAATTCCATTTTCCATGTACCCGCCCACTCTGATTATATATCCAAGTCCCTCTGTAATTTCACTGAATCTTCATTTGAGTTTATTACGCCCCCTATTTTTGTATCATCGGCAAATTTGCTTAAGTCGCTGGTTATGCCCATATCCAAATAATTAATATATATAACGAACAAGAGCGGTCCCAAGACTCACCTCTGAGGAACACCACTGGCTACATTGTCCCAGGCCGATGTAACTCCGTCGATGCATACCCTCTGTTCTCTGTCAGTGAGCCACGCACTAATCCAATTGAATACACAACCCCCAATGCCGTGTGCCGCTATCTTCTAAGCAGACGCTCATGAGGTACTCTGTCAAAAGCCTTGCTTAAGTCTAAGTATACAGTATCATAATTCTTACCCTGATCAACCGTTTCATATATTTGTTAAAAAAGAAGAGAAGGTTACTGAGACATGACTTCCCTTTTGCAAAGCCATGTTGTGAATCCTAAATTAGATCATGTTTCTCCAAGTGTTCCCGTATTTTGTCGTCTATAATTGATTCAAGAAATTTTCCCATAAAAGATAATAAGCTGATAGGAAGATAGTTAGAAGCAATGGATCTATTCCCTTTTTTAAAAATGGGAACGACTTTTGCTGTCCTCCATTGCTTAGGGATTATGCCTGATTCCAGAGACTGTTTAAACATATCTAAAATCGTGACACTTACTTCCTCCTTACTTTCTTTCAAGACCCTCACATAAATACCTTCTGGCCCAGGACTCATGTTTACTTCTAATCGTTCTATTTGTTTCAAAATATCAAATTTGTTTATTTCTTTATCGCACAGCTTCCCGCTTTCGTCCTCCCTGTAAATTTGATGTGGAACCGTATTGCTTGTATTCGTCTCCTGCGTAAATAGTGACATGAAGTGATCATTTAAAACTTCACACATTTTAATCTCACTATCAACTAATCAACCAGAATGCGAATTGATAGGCCCAATTTTCTCCCTAACCTTCGTTCGAGTTGACATAGAAGGTTATACGCGTAAACTTTCACCAGCACAATTACTTTCACCGATACAAACCCTCAGTCTTCGTACACTCATCTTCACTAAGCTAGGTTCAATTATACCCCCTCTTCACAACACCCTCATCTTCACACTACTATCATCTCCACCAAGCTAGGTTCACTATGCTCTTCTTCATTAAACTTTCATCTTCATAAACCCTTATTTTCACTTAGCTAAGCTTACCATATTCTTGACCCCACCTTTACCTTCACAGATTTGATATATATGTACTAAGCTGGTTCACTTTTTTTTAAGTAATCCACAAAGGAATCATAATTTCATCTAGAGACATGTAAGCTGTGTCTTATTCTAACTCTAATCATCCAACAATAGCCTTATATATAAAAAAAGTTCTCACTCTTTGCTTGAGAGGAGTTAGAAAGGCAGTTGTGGAGAATATAGAAAATTGGGTTCGGTAAAGAAAAGACGTTTGTGAGATTTACGAAGGAACTCTTGTTTCGAAACCCAAATGTTTTTCTCCGCAAATTACGTCGACGAAGTCTATTTGACCTTTGGTGACTCGAACTTTGATTAAAGTTTTGATTTGGCTATGCATAGCCGTAGTCATTCATTGGAGTATCATACAGAGACTGTGGACATGTTGGTCCTCATAAGATCGCAATCCACTGACATAGCTGATACTCACCTTGGCCGATGAAAAAGTAGGAGAAATACTGAGCCATTTCAATAGCTTGTGGCGTGTGAGAGATGGAGTCGTGTTTACTGTCGTCTACCCATTCGAACGGGTTCTTCTCCGGATGGAACTGGGAACCGAAAATGGGTAGGTCGTGATGTTCTATCAAGGACACATACTCAAGTTCGTTGAAATCCTTGCTCGTTGCCAGCATCTTGAACTCTTCCAAGAGCCCCGAGACTGTGAAGTTCTGGAAAATAAACTTATTGTGGTCAGGGATACTATGAAGTGAAACACGTGTGTTAGACTCATTAAGTGAAAATATGGTGCGTGTTTAAGATGGCTGTGATAAGGGTCTTCAGCTCGGCTACCATGAAGTCACTTCTTTTCACTGATGCCAGATTTTAACCTAGCTTAGATAGTTTTGTGCTTTCACAATAATCTTATCTTTACTAAGCTAGGCTCAAGGCCAGCCTTAACCCTAGCTTGGCTAATTTGGGGGTTACTTTAAAAAGGTAATCTTTATTGCACCTCAAATTCAATAAACTATATCTTCATCTTTCCAAACTCATACATTCACTACATTCTCATCATCATAAACTACATATTCACTACATATTTCACTGAGTTCCATCTTCACTGCACCGTTATTATTACTACACCGTTATTTTCACATTCGTTTACACCATACCTTTGTCATCGCTGATATTTATATTCACTACAAAATCGTTTTCAGAACGTTCTTCTTCTTAGCACTTTCCTCTTCACAACCCATTATCTTCAGTAAATTCTTCTTCGCAACCCCATTACCTCAGTGAATACTACTTCACAACCCCATTACCTTCAGTACATTCTACTTTACAACCCCATTACCTTCTGTGCATTTTACTTCATATCCTCATTACCTTCAGTATATTCTACTCTATAACCCCATTACCTTCAGTACATTCTATTTCACAACCCCATTTACCTTCAGTACATTCTACTTCACAACCCCATTACCTTCAGCACATTCGACTTTATAACCCTAATATCTTCAGGACATTCTTCTTCACAACCCCATTATCTTCAGTACATTTAGCTTCACAGCCCAATTACCTTTAGTACATTCTACTTCACAACACCATTACCTTCATTACATTCCACTTCACATCTCCATTACCCTCAGTAGATTCTACTTAACAACCCCATTATCTTCAGGACATTCTGCTTCACAACACCATTAACTTTAGTACATTCTGCTTATAACCCCATTACCTTTAGTACATTCTACTTCACAACCCAGTTACTTTCAGTACGTTCTACTTCACAAACCAATTACCTTCAGTACATTGTACTTCACAATCCCATTACCTTCCGTACATTCTACTTCACAACCCCATTACCACAGTGAATACTACTTCACAACCCCATTACCTTCAGTACATTTTACTTCACAACCCCATTACCTTCTGTACATTGTACTTCACAACCTCATTACCTTCAGTACATTCTACTTCACAGCCCTATTACCTTTAGTACATTTTGCTTCACAGCCACATTACCTTCAGGACACTCTAATTCACAACCCCATTTCCTTCAGTACATTCTACTTCACAACCTCGTTACCTCAGTGAATACTACCTCACAACCCCATTATTTCGGTAAATACTACTTCACAACCTCATTATCTTCAGTACATTCTACTTCACAACCTCTTTACCTTCAGTACATTCCACTTCACAACCCCGTTACCTTTAGCACATTTCTCTTCAAAATGACATTACTTTCAATACGTTCCACTTCACAACCTCATTACCTCCAGTACATTCTACTTTACAAAAACATTACCTTCAGTACCTTCTACTTAACAACCCCATTACCCTCAGTACATTCTACTTCACAACCACATTACCTTCAGGTCAATCTACTTCACAACCCCATTACCTTCAGTACATTCTACTTCACAACTCCATTACCTCAGTAAATACTATTTCACATCCCATCAAATTCAGTACATTCTACTTCACAACCCCATTACCTTCAGGACATTCTACTTCACAATCCCTTTACTTTCAGTACATTCTACTTCAAAACTCCATTACCTTCAGTATATTGAACTTCACAACCCATTAGCTCAGTGAATACTACTTCACAACCCATTAGCTCAGTGAATACTACTTCACAACCCTATTACCTTCAGTACATTGTACTTCACAACCCCATTACCTCAGTGAATACTACTTTACAACCCCATTACCTTCAGTACATTCTACTTCACAAGCCCATTACCTTCTGTACATTCTACTTCACAACCCCATTATCTAGAGTATATTTTACTTCATAATCCCATTACCTTCACTGCATACTATTTTACAACCCCATTACCTTCAGTGCACACTACTTCACAACCCTATTACCTTCATTGCATTATGCTTCACAACCCCATTACCTTCAGCACATTCTACTTGACCATATTACCTTCAGTACGTTCTACTTCACAACCCCATTACCTTCAATACATTCTACTTCACAACCTCATTATCTTCAGTACATTCTACTTCACAACCCCATTACCTTCAACACATACTACTTCACAACCCCATTACCTTCAAGATATTCTACTTCACAACACGATTACCTTCAGCACATTCAAATTCACAACCTCATTGTCTTCAGTACATTCTACTTCACAACCCCATTACCTTCAGGACATTCCATTTCACAATCCCCTTACCTTCAGTACATTCTTCTTCATAACCCCATTACCTTCTGTAGATTCTACTTCACAACCCCATCACCTTTAGTATATTCTACTTCATAACCCTATTACCTTCAGTACATTCTTATTCACAACCCTATTACCTTTTGTACATTCTATTTCACAACCCATTACCCTCAGTATGTTTTACTTCATAACCAAGTTACCTTCACTGCATACTACTTTACAACCTCATTACCTTCAGTGCATAGTACTTCACAACCCCATAACCTTCAGTGCATTCTGCTGCATAAACCTATTACCTTTAACACATTCTACTTCAAAACCATATTACCTTCAGTATATTCTACTTCATAACCCCATTACCTTTAGAACACTCTACTTCACAACCCTATTACCATAAGTGCCTACTGCTTCACAGCCCCATTACCTTCAGCACATTCTACTTCACTACCACATTACCTTCAGTACATTCTACTTTACAACCACACTACCTTCAGGATATTCTACTTCACAACCCCATTACCTTTAGTACATTCACTTAACAAACCCATTACGTTCAGTACATTCTACTTCACAGCCCCATTACCTTCAGGATATTTTACTTCACAACTCCATTACATTTAGGACAATTTACTTCACAACCCCATTATCTTTAGTACATTCACATCACAACTCCATTACCTTCAGTACACTCTACTTCACAGCCCCATTACGTTCAGGACATTCTACTTCATAACCCCATTACATTTAGGACATTCTTCTTTACAACCCCGTTGCCTTCAGTACATTCAATTCCACAACCAAATTACCTTCAGTACATTCTACTTCACAACCCCATTACCTTCATGGCATTCTACTTCACAATCCCGTTGCCTTCAGTACATTCTACTTCACAATCCCATTACCTTCAGGACATTCTACTTCACAACCCCATTATCTTTTGTACATTCTACTTCACAACCTCATTACCTTCAGTATATTCTACTTCAAAATCCCAATAACTTCCGGACATTTTACTTCACAACCCAATTACCTTCAGAACATTCTACTTCACAATCCATTACATTCAGTACATTTTACTTCAAAACCCCATTATCTTTAGTACATTCTACTTTACAACCTCATTACCTTCAGTATATTCTACTTCACAACCCCATTACCTCAGTGAATGCTAGTTTACAACCCCATTGCCGTGAGGACATTCTACTTCACAATCCCATTAACTTCAGGACATTCTACTTCAAAACCCCATACCTTCTGTACATTCTACTTCTCAACCTCATTACCTTCAGGACATTCTACTTCACTAGCCCATTACCTTCAGTATATTCTACTTCATATCCCCATTACCTTCATCGCATATTATTTTACAATCCCATTACCATTAGTGCATACTACTTCACAACCCCATTACCTTCAGTACATACTGTTCACAACCCCATTGACTTCAGCACATTCTGCTTCACAACGACACTACATTCAGTACATTCTACTACACAACCCCATTACCTTTAGTATATTCTACTTCACAACCGCATTACCTTCAGTACATTTTTTTTCATAAACCCATTAAGTTCAAAACATTCTACTTCAAAACCCCATTGCTTTCAGGAAATTCTGCTTCACAACCCCATTACCTTTAATACATTCAACTTCACAACCCCATTACCTTCAATACATTCTACTTCAAAATCCCATTACCTTCAGAGAATTCTACTTCACAACCCTATTACCTTCAGTGCATTCTACTTCACAACCACATTACCTTCAGTACATTCTTCTTTACAACCCCATTACCTTCAGTTTATGCTACTTCGCAACCCTATTACCTTTAGTAGATTCTACAAAACAACCCCATTACCTTAAGTACATATTGCTTCACAACCCCATTACCTTCAGAACATTCTACTTCACAACCCCATTACTTTCAGGAAATTCTGCTTCACAACCCCATTACTTTTAGTACATTCAACTTCACAACCCCATTACCTTTAGTACATTCAACTTCACAACCTCATTACCTTCAGTACATTCTGCACATTCTACTTCAAAACATCATATCCTTTAATACATTCTACTTCACAACTCCATTACCACATTGAATACTACTTCACAACCTTCAGGACATTTTATTTCACAATCCCATTACCTTCAGTACATTCTACTTCACAACCCCATTACCTTCAGGACATTCTACTTCACAATTCCATTAACTTCAGTACTTTTTACTTCAAAGACCCATTATCTTCTGTACATTCTCTTTCACAACCTCATTGTCGTCAGTACATTCTACTTCACAACCCTATTACCTCAGTGAGTACTACTTCACAACCCCAATACCTTCAATACATTCTACTTCAAAACCCCATTACCTTAGTGAATACTACTTCACAACCCCATTACCTTCAGTACATTCTACTTCACACCCTCAGTACCTTCTGTACATTCTACTTCACAACCCCATTACCTTCAGTATATTCTACTTTATAACCCCATTACCTTCACTGCATACTATTTTACAGTCCCATTACCTTCAGTGCTACTACTTCACAACCCCATTACCTTCAGTGCATTCTACTTCACACCCTCATTACCTTCTGTACATTCTACTTCGCAAACCCATTACATTCAGTACTTTCTACTTTACAACCCATTACCTTTAGTGCATTCTACTTCACAGCCCCATTACTTTCAGTAGATTTTTCTTCATAACTCCATTACCTTCAGAGAATTCTACTTCACAACCCCATTACCTTCAGGAAACTCTACTTTACAACCCCATTACTTTAGCAGTAGATTCAACTTCACAGCCCCATTATCTTCAGTACATTCTACTTCATAACCCATTACCTTCAGCTCATTCTACTTCACAACCCCATTACCTTCAGTACATTCTACTTCACAACCCCATTATCTTCAGGACATTCTGCTTCACAACCCAGTACCTTCAGTAAATTCTGCTTCACAACCCCATTACTTTTAGTGTATACTGCTTCACCACCCCGTTACCTTCAGCACATTCTACTTCACAACCACATTACCTTCAGTTTATTCTACTTCACAACCTCATTGCCTTTAGTATATTCTACTTCACGACCCCATTACCTTCAAGACATGCTAATTCACAACCCCATTACCTTCAAGGCATTCTACTTCACAACACCATTACCTTCAGTACATTCAAATTCACAACCTCATTACCTTCAGGACATTCTACTTCACAACCACATATCCTTCAAGACATTCCACTTCACATTACATTCCACTTCACATTACATTCGTATTCACAACCCCTTTACCTTCTGTACATTCTACTTCTCAACCCCATTACCTTTAGTACATTCAACTTCAAACCCCATTGCCTTAGTGAGTACTACTTCAGAACTCCGTTACCTTCAGTACATTCTAATTCACAACCCCATTACCTTCTGTACATTCTACTACACAACCCCATTTCCTTCAGTATATTCTACTTCATAGCCCCATTACCTTCACTGCATACTATTTTATAACCTCATTAGTTTCAGTGCATACTACTTCACAACCCATAACCTGCAGTGCATTCCGCTGCAAAAACCCATTACCTTCAGCATATTCTACTTCACAGCCACATTACCCTCAGTATATTCTACTTAACAACCCAATTACCTTCAGTACATTCCGCTTTACAACACGAATTCCATATGTACATACTTGTTCACAACCCCATTACCTTCAGCACACTCTACTTCACTACCACATTACCTTCAGTTCATTCTACTTCACAAAGCTATTACCTTCAGTTCATATTACTTCACAGCACTATTACCTTTAGTTCATTCACTTCACAGCCCTATTACCTTTAAGACATTCTACTTCACAACCCCATTACCTTCAGTGCAGTCTACTTCACAGCCCTATTACGTTCAGGAAATTCTGCTTCACAACCCCATGACATTTAGAACATTCTTCTTCACAACCCCAATAACCTCAGTACATTCAATTTCACAACTCCATTATCTTCAGCACATTCTACTTCACAACCCAATTACCTTTAGTAATTTTTCCTTCATAACCCTATTACCTTTAGGACATTCTACTTCATAACCCTATTACCTTCAAGACATACTACTTCACAACCCCATTACCTTCAAGATATTCTACTTCACAACACCATTACCTTCAGTATTTTCAAATTCACAGCCTCATTACCTTCAGTAAATTCTAGTTCATAACCCCATTACCTACAGGACATTGCACTTCACAATCTTATTACCTTCAGTACCATCTTAACAACCCTATTACTTTCTGTACACTCTACTTGAAAACACCATTACCTTTAGTACATTCTACTTCAGAACCCCTTTATCTCAGTGAATACTACTTCACAACCCCATTATCTTCAGTACATTCTCATTCACAACCCCATTACCTTCTGTACATTTTACTTCACAACCCTATTACCTTTAGTATATTCTACTTCATAACCCCATTACATTCACTGCATACTATTTTACAATCTCATTACCTTCAGTACATACTACTTCATAACTCCATTGCCTTCAGTGCATACTGCTGCATAAACCCTTTACCTTCAGCACATTGTACTTCACAACCAGATTACCTTCAGTACATTCTACTTCACAACCTCATTACCTTCAGTACATTCTACTTCGCAACCCCATTACCTTCAAGACATACGACGTCACAACCCCATTACCTTCAAGACATTCTACTTCACAACACCATTACCTTCAGTGCTTTTAAATTCATAACCTTATTACCTTAAGTACTTTCTTCTTCACAACCACATTTCCTTCAGGACATGCCACTTCACAATCCCATTACCTTCATTATATTCTTCTTCACAACCCCATAACCTTCTGTATATTCTACTTCACAACATCCATTACCTTTAGGACATTCTACTTCACAACCCTATTACCTCATTAAATACTACTTCACAACACCATTACCTTCAGTACATTCTAATTCACAACCCTATTACCTTCTCTACATTCTACTTCAAAGCCCCATTACCTTCACTATATTCTACTTCATAACCCCATTAACTTCACTGCATACTATTTTACAACCTCATTACCTTCAATGCATACTACTTCACAATCCCATAACCTTCAGTGTATTCTGCTGCATAAACTCATTACTTTCAGCACATTCTACTTAACAACCACATTACCTTCAATATCTACTTCACAACCCCATTACCTTTAGTGCATTCTACTTTACAGCCCCATTACCATAAGTGCATACTGCTTCACAACCCCATTACATTCAGCACAATCTACTTCACTACCACATTACCTTCAGTACATTCTACTTCACAACCACATTACCTTCAGGACATTCTACTTCACATCTCCACTACCTTTAGTACATTCATTTAACATCTTCATTACCTTCAGTACATTCTACTTCACAGCAGCATTACTTTTTGGACATTCTACTTCATAATTCCATTATGTTTAAGGACATTCTACTTCACATTCCCATTACCTTTAGTACATTCTACATCACAACCCCATTACCTTCAGTACATTCTACTTCACAGCCCCATTACGTTCAGGAAATTCTACTTTACAACCCCATTACATTTAGGACATTCTTGTTTACAACCCCATTACCTTCAGTGCATTCAATTCCACAACCACATTACCTTCAGTACATTCTACTTCACAACCCCATTACCTTTAGGACATTCTACTTCACAACCCCATTATCTTCAGGATATTCTAATTCATAATTCCATTAAATTCAGTACTTTCTATTTTAAAACCCCATTATCTTTAGTACATTCTACTTCACAACCTCACTACCTTCAGGACATTCTACTTCACAACCCCATTACCTAAGTGAATACTACTTTACAACCCCATTACCGTCATGACATTCTACTTCACAACCTCATTACCTTCGGTACATTCTACTTCACAACCCCATTGCTTTCATCACATTCTACTTGACAAATCCATTACCTTCAGTACGCTCTCTTCACAACCCTATTACCTTCAGGACATTCTACTTCACAATCCCATTACCTTCAAGGCATTCTACTTCAAAACCCCATTACCTTCTTTACATTCTACTTCACAACCTCACTACCTTCAGTACATTCTACTTCTCAACCCCATTACCTTTAGGACATTCTACTTCACAACCTCATTATCTTCAGGACATTCTAATTCACAATCCCATTAAATTCAGTAATTTCTACTTCAAAATCCCATTAGCTTTAGTACATTTTACTTCACAACCTCACTACCTTCAGTACATTCTGCTTCACAACTCCATTACGTCAGTAAATACTACTTTACAACCCCATTACCGTCATGACATTCTACTTCACAATCCCATTAACTTCAGTACATTCTACTTCAAAACCCCATACCTTCTCTACATTGTACTTCTCAACCTAATTATTTTCAGGACATTCTACTTCACAACCCCATTACTTTCAGTATATTCTACTTAATATCCCCATTACCTTTACTGCATATTATTTTACAATCCCATTACCATCAGTGCATACTACTTCACAACCCCAATACCTTCAGTACATACTGTTTCACAACCCCATTGCTTTCAGCACATTCTGTTTCACAACCACATTACATTCAGTACATTCTGCTTCACAGCCCCATTACCTTTAGTTTATTTTACTTCACAACCGCATTACCTTCAGTACATTTTTCTTCACAACCCCATTACCTTCAGAACATTCTACTTTACAACCCCATTAGTTTCAGTAAATGCTGCTTCACAACCCCATTAGTTTTAGTGCATTCAAATTCACAGCCCCATCACCTTTAATACAATTTACTTCACAATCCCATTACCTTCAGGATATTCTACTTCACATACCCATTACTTTCAGTACATTCTACTTCACAACCCCATTACCTTCAATTTATCCTTCTTCACAACCCATTACCTTTAGTAGATTCTACTTCACAACCCAATTACCTTCAGTACATTTTTCTTCACAACAACATTACCTTCAGAACATTCTACTTCAGAACCCCATAACTTTCAGGAAATTCTGCTTCACAATCTCATTACCTTTAGTACATTCAAATTCTCAACGCCATTACCTTCAATATACTTTACGTCAAAATCCCATTACCTTCAAGACATTCTACTTCATAACCCCAATACCTACAGTACATTCTACTTCACAACCCCATTACCTTCAGTACATTCTACTTCACAATCCCCTTACCTTCAGTACATTCTACTTCACAACCCCATTACCTTTAGTAGATTCTGCAAAACAACCCCATTACCTTCAGTACATTTTTCTTCACAACCCCATTTCCTTCAGGAAATTCTGCTTCACAGCCCTATTACCTTCAGTACATTTAAATTCGCATTCCCATTACCTTCATGACAATCTACTTCACCACCCCATTACCTTCAATACATTCTACTTCAGAAACCCATTATCTTCTGTATATTCTACTTCCCAATCTCATTGCCTTCAGTACATTCTACTTCACAATCTCATTACCTCAGTGAATAAAAATTCACAATCACATTACTTTCAATACATTCTTCTTCACACCCTCATTATCTTCTGTACATTTTACTTCACAACCCCATTATCTTCAGTATATTCTACCTCATAAACCCATTAGTTTCACTACATATTATTTTACAATCCCATTACCTTTAGTGGATTCTACTTCACAACCCCATTACCTTCAGTACATACTACTTCACAACCCCATTAACTTCAGCACGTACTACTTCCCAACCATATTACCTTCAGTACATTCTACTTCACATCCCCATTACTTTCATTATATTCTAATTTACAACCCCATTACCTTTAGTACATTCTATCTCACAACCCATTTACCTTAAGTTCAACTTTCTACACAACCCAATTACCTTCAGAACATTCTATTTCACAACCCCATTACTTTCAGGAAATTCTGCTTCACAACCTCATTACCTTTAGTGCATTCAAATTCACAACGCCATTACCTTCAATATATTTTACTTCAAAATCCCATTACCTTCAAAACATTCTACTTCATACCCCCAATACCTACAATACATTCTACTTTACAACCCCATTACCTTCAGTACATTCTACTTCACAACCTCATTATCTTCAGTATATTCTACTTCACAACCCTTTTACCTTTAGTACATTCTACAACACAACCCCATTACATTCATTACATTCTCCTTCACAACCCCATTTCCTTCAGTACATTCTACTTCATAACCCCATTACTTTCAGCACATTCTAATTCACAACACCATTACCATCCGTACGTTCTCCTTCACAACCCTATTACCTTCAGGACATTCTACTTCACAATCCCATTACCTTCAATACATTCTACTTCACAACCCCTTTACCTTCAGTACATTCTACTTCAAAACCCCATTATCTTTTGCACATTCTACTTCACAACCTCATAACCTTCAGTACATTCTACTTCACAACTCCATTATCTTAGTGAATACTACTTCACGACCCCATTACCTTCAGGACATTCTACTTCACAATCCCATTACCTTCAGTACATTCTACTTCACAACTGCATTACCTTCAGGACATTCTACTTCCCAATTCCATTGCCTTCAGTACATTCTACTTCAAAACCCCATTATCTTCTGTACATTCTACTTCACAATCTCATCGCCTTCAGTACATTCTACTTCACATCCTTATTTTCTCAGTGAATACTAATTCACAACCCCATTACCTTCAGTACATTCTACTTCAAAACCCCATTACCTCAGTGAATACTACTTCACAACCACATTACCTTCAATACATTCTACTTCACACCCTCATTACCTTCTGTACATTCTACTTTACAACCCCATTACCTTCGGTATATTCTACATCATAAACCCATTACCTTCACTACATATTATTTTACAATCCCATTACCTTCAGTGCATTCTACTTCACAACCCCATTACCTTCAGTATATATTACTTCACAACCCCATCAAGTTCACCATGTACTACTTCACAACCACATCACCTTCAGTACATTCTACTTCACATCCCTATTACCTTCAGTATATTCTACTTTACAATCCCATTACCTTTAGTACATTCTATTTCACAACCCAATTACCTTCAGTACATTTTTCTTCACAACTCCATTACCCTCAGACAATTCTATTTCACAACCCCATTACCTTTAGGAAATTCTGCTTTACAACCCCATTACCTTCAGTACATTCAACTTCACAACCCTATTACCTTCAGTACATTCTACTTCACAACCCCATTACGTTCAGCTCATTATACTTCACAGCCCCTCACCTTCAGTTCATTCTACTTCACAACCCCATTGTCTTCAGGACATTCTGCTTCACAACCCCATTACCTTCAGTAAATTCTGCTACACAACCCCATTACCTTCAGTGCATACTGCTTCAAAACCCCATTATCTTTAGCACATTCTACTTCACAACCACATTACCTTCAGTATATTCTACTTCACAACCTCATTACCTTCAGTACATTCTACTTCACAGCCCCATTACCTTCAAGAATACTACTTCATAACCACTTTACCTTCAATACATTCTACTTCACAACACCATTACCTTTAGTACATTCAAATTCACAGCCTCATTACCTTCAGTCCATTCTACTTTACAACCATATTTCCTTCAGGACATTCCACTTCACAATCCCATTACCTTCAGTACATTCTTCTTCACAACCCCTTTAACTTTTGTACATTATACTTCACAGCCCCATTACCTTTAGTACATTCTACTTCAAACCCCATTACCTCAGTGAATACTACTTCACAACCCCATTACCTTCAGTTCATTGTAATTCACAACTCCATTACCTTCTGTACATTATACTACACAACCCCATTACCTTCGGTATATTCTATTTCATAACCCTATTACCTTCACTGCATACTATTTCACAACCTCATCACTTTCAGTGCATAATATTTCAGAACCCAATAACCCTCAGTGCATTATGCTGTATAAACCCATTACCTATAGCACATTCTACTGCACAACCACATGATCTTCAGTATATTCTACCTCATAACCCCATTACCTTCAGTATATTCTACTTCACAACCCCATTACCCTAAGTGCATACTGCTTCACAACCCTATTACCTTCAGCGCATTCTACTTCACAACCTAATAACCTTCACTACATTCTACTTCATAACTCCATTACATCAGTGAATATTACTTCACAACCCCATTACTTTCAGGACATTCTACTTCAGAATCCCATTACCATCAGTACATTCTACTTCACAACCCTATTACCTTCAGGACATTCTACTTCACAATCCCATTAACTTAAGTACATTCTACTTCAAAACCCCATTATCTTCTGTACATTCTACTTCACAGCCTCATTGCCTTCAGTACATTCTACTTCAAAACCCCATTACCTCAGTGAATACTACTTCACAACCCCATTACCTTCAGTATATTTTACTTCATAGCCCGATTACCTCAGTGAATAATACTTCACAGCATCATTACCTTCAGTACATTCTACTTCTCGCCTTCATTATCTTCTGTACATTCTACTTCACAACCCCATTACCTTCAATACATACTTTTTTCACAACCCATTAACTTCTGCACATACTACTTCAAAACCACATTACCTTCATTATATTATACTTCACATCCCTATTACCTTCAGTACATTCTACTTTTCAACCCCATTACCTTTAGTACATTCTACATCACAACCCCATTACCTTCAGTACATTTTTCTTCACAACTTAATTCCTTCAGAAAATTTTACTTCACAACCCCATTACCTGAAGGAAATTCTGCTTTACAACCCTATTACCCTCAGTACATTCAACTTCACAACCCCATTATCTTCAGTACATTCAACTTCACAACCCCATTACTTTCAGTACATTCTACTTCACAACCCCATTATCTTCAGGACATTCTGCCTCACAATCCCATTACCTTCAGTAAATTCTGCTTCACAACCCCATTACCTTCAGTGCATGCTGCTTAACACCCCATTACCTTCAGCACATTCTACTTCACAATGCCATTACCTTTAGTATATTCTACTTCACATCCTCATTATCTTCAGTACATTCTACTTCACAACCCCATTACCTTCAAGACATACTACTTAAAAACCCCATAGCTTCAGGACATTCTACTTCACAACACCAATACCTTCAGTAAAGTGAAATTCACAGCCTCATTATCTTCGGTACATTCTACTTCAGAACCACTTTTCCTTCAGGACATTCCACTTCACAATCCCATTACCCCCAGTACATTTTTCTTCACAACCCCTTTACCTTCTATACATTCTACTTTACAACCCCATTCATTACATTCTACTTCAAACCACATTACCTCAGTGAATACTACCTCACAACCCCATTACCTTCCGTACATTCTAATTCACGACCCCATTACCTTATGTACTTTCTACTACACAACCCCTTTACTTTCAGTAAATTCTACTTCATGAACCCATTACCTTCACTGTATACTATTTTACAACCTCATTACTTTCAATGCATATTAATTCACAACCCCATAACTTTCAGTGCATTCTGCTGCATAAACAGATTACCTTCAGCACATTCTTCTCCACAACCACATTACCTTCAGTATATTCTACTTCACAAACCTTCAATGCATTCTACTTCACAACCCCATTACCAGAATTGCATACTGCTTCACAACCCCATTACATTCAGCACACCCTACTTCACTATCACATTATCTTCAGTACATTTTACTTCACAACCCCATTACCTTCAGGACATTCTACTTCACAGCCTTATTACCTTTCGTACTTTCGCTTCACAACCCCATTACCTTCAGTACATTCTACTTCACAGCCCCATTACCTTCAGGACATTCTACTTCACGACCCTATTACATTTACGATATTCTACTTCTCAACCCCATTACCTTTAGGACATTCTACTTCACATCCCCATTACCTTCAGTACATTCTACTTCACAGCCCTATTACGTTCAGGGCATTCTACTTCACAAACCCATTACATTTAAGCTTTTCTTCTTCACATCCCCTATCCCTACAGTACATTTAATTCCACAACCCCATTACCTTCAGCACATTCTACTTCACAACCCCACTACCTTCTGTGCGATCTCCTTCACAACCCTATTACCTTCAGGACATTCTACTTCACAATCCCATTACCTTCATGACATTCTACTTCACAACTCGAATACCTTCTGTACATTCTACTTCACTACCTCATTACCTTCAGCACATTCTACTTCACAGCCCCATTACCTTCAGGACATTCTATTTCACAATCCCATTACCTTCAGTACATTCTACTTCAAAACCCCATTACCTTCTCTACATTTTACTTCACAACCTCATTATCTTCATTACATTCTACTTCACAACCCTATTACCTCAGTGAATATCACTTTACAACCCCATTACCGTTAGGATATTTTACTTCATAATCCCTTTAACTTCAGTGCATTCTACTTCAGAACCTCGATAACTTTTTGAACATTCTACTTCACAACCTCATTAACTTCAAGACATTCTGCTTCTCAACTCCATTACATTTGGGACATTCTACTTCACAACTTCATTACCTTTAGTACATTCTACATCACAACCCCATTACCTTCAGTACATTCTACTTCACAGCCCAATTACCTTCAGGACATTCTACTTCACAACCCCATTATATTTAGGACATTATTCTTTACATCCCCATTACCTTCAATATATTCAATTCCACAACCACAATACCTTCAGTACATTCTACTTCACAACCCCATTACCTTAGGGGTATTCTAATTCACAACCCCGTTACCTTCAGTACATTTTACTTCACAACCCCATTACCTTCGTCACATTCTCCTTCACAAGCTCATTACCTTCAGTACGTTCTCCTTCACAACCCTATTACCTTTAGGACATTCTACTTCACAATCCTATTACCTTTAGGACATTCTACTTCACAGTCCCATTACCTTCTGTACATTCTACTTCACAACCTCATTACCTTCGGTACATTCTACTTCACAGCCCTAATACCTTTAGGACATTCTACTTCACTACCTCATTATCTTCAGGACATTCTACTTAACAATCCCATTACCTTTAGTACATTCTAATTCAAAACCCCATTACCTTTAGTATATTCTACTTCACAACCTCATTACCTTCAGTATATTCTACTTCACAACATCATTACCTCAGTGAATACTACTTTACAACCCCATTACCGTCAGGACATTTTGCTTCACAATCCCATTAACTTCAGTACATTATACTTCAAAACTCCATTACCTTCTCTACATTTTACATCTCAATTTCATTACCTTAAGGAAATTCTATTTCACAACCCCATTACCTTCAGTATATTCTACTTAATATCTCCATTACCTTAACTGCATATTGTTTTACAATCCCATTACCATCAGTGCATACTACTTCACAACTCCAATACGTTCAGTACATACTGCTTTATAACCCCATTGCTTTCAGCACATTCTGCTTCACAACCTCATTACCTTCAGTATATTCTTCTTCTCAACCCCCTTACCTTTAGTATATTCTACTTCACAAGTGCATTACCTTCAGTACATTCTACTTCACAACCCCTTTACCTTCAGAACATTCTACTTCACAACCCCATTACTTTTAGGATATTCTGCTTCACAACCCCATTACCTTAAATACATTCAGATTCCCAACCCCATTACCTTCAATACATTGTACTTCACAATCCCATTACCTTCCGGACATTCTATTTAACAACTCCAGTACCTTCAGTAAATTTTTCTTAACAACCCCATTAACATCAGTACACTTTACTTCAAAACCCCATTACCTTCAGTATATTCTACTTCACAACCTCATTAATTTTTATAGATTTCACTTCCCAACCCCATTACCTTCAGTACATTTTTCTTCACAACCCCATTACCTACAGAACATTCTACTTCACAACCCCATTACCTTCAGGAAATTCTGCTTCACAACCCTATTACCTTCAGTACATCCTACTTCTTATTCCCATTACCTTCAGGTTATTCTATTTCACAACCCCACTACATTCAGTGCATTCTACTTCACAAACCCATTACCTTCAGCGCATTCTACTTCAAAACTCCATTACCTTCAGTACGTTCTCCTTCAGAACCCCATTACCTTCAGGACATTCTACTTCACAATCCCAGTACCTTCACGACATTCTACTTCACAATTTCATTACCTTCAGTACATTCAACTTCACAAAACATTACCTTCAGGACATTTTATTTCACAACCCTATTACCTTCAGGAATTTCTGCTTGACAACCCCATTACCTTCAGTACATTCTACTTCACAATCCCATTACCTTCAGGACTTTCTACTTCACAATCCCATTACCTTCAGGACATTCTACTTCACAACCCCATTACCTTCAGCACATTCTACTTCAAAACCCCATTACCGTCAGTGCATTCTACTTCACAATCCCATTACCTTTAGGACATTTTACTTCACAATCCCATTACCTTTAGAACATTCTACTTCACAACCCCATTACCTTCAGTACATTCAACTTCACAACCTTATTACCTTCAGTACATTCTACTTCACACCCCCATTACCTTCTGCACATTTTACTTCACAACCTCATTATTTTCAGTACATTCTACTTCACAACTCTATTACATTAATGAATACTACTTCACAACCCCATTACCTTCAGGACATTCTACTTCACAATCCCATTACCTTCAGTACATTCTACTTCACAACCCCAATACCTTCAGGACATTCTATTTCACAATCCTATTAACATTCTACTTCAAAACCCCATTATCGTCTATTTCACAATCCTATTAACATTCTACTTCAAAACCCCATTATCTTCTTATATTCTGCTTCACAACCTCATTGCCTTCAGTACATTCTACTTCACAACTCCATTATCGCAGTGAATACTACTTCACAACCCCATTACCTTCAGTACATTCTCCTTCACAGTCACATTACCTCAGTTAATAATACTTTACAACTCCATTACCTTTAGTACATTCTACTTCACACACTCATTACCTTCTGTACATTCTACTTCACAACCCTATTGCCTTCAGTAATATCTACTTCATATCCCCATTACCTTCACTGCACATTATTTTACAATCCTATTACCTTCAGTGCATACTACTTCACAACCCCATTACCTTCAGTACGTACTACTTCACAACCCAATTAACTCCAGCACATTCTACTTCACAGCCACATTACCTTCAGTACATTCTACTTCACATTCCCATTACTTTCAGTACATTCTACTTCACAACCCCATTAACTTTAGTACATTCTACTTCACAACCCCATTACCTTCAGTACATTTTCTTCACAACCCCATTACCTTCAGCACATTCTACTTCACAACCACGTTACCTTCAGTATATTCTACTTCACAACCACATTAACTTCAGTACATTCTACTTCACAACCTCGTTACCTTCAAGACATACTACTTCACAACCCCATTACCTTCAAGACATTCTACTTCACAGCACCATTACCTTCAGTACATCCAAATTCACAACCTCATAAGCTTCAGTACATTCTACTTTACAACCGCATATCATTCAGGACATTCCACTTCATAATCCCATTACCTTCAGTACATTTTTCTTCACAACCCCTTCACCTTCTGTGCATTATACTTCAAACCCCATTATCTTTAGTACATTCTACTTCAAACCCCATTACCTCAGTGAATACTACTTCACAACCCCATTACCTTCAGTACATTCTAAATCACAACCCCATTACCTTCTGTACATTCTAATTCACAACCCCATTACCCTCAGTATATTCTACTTCATAACCCCAGTACCTTCAGTGCTTCTATTTTACAACCTCATTACTTTCAGTGCATACTACATCACAACCCCATAAGCTTCATTGCATTCTGCTGCATAAATCCATTACCTTCAGCTCATTCTACTTTACAACCACATTACCTTCAGTATATTCTACTTCACAACCCCGTTGCCTTCAGTATATTCTACTTTATAACCCCATTACCATAAGTGCATACTGCTTCACAACCCCAATACCTTCAGCACATTCTGCTGCACTACCACATTATCTTTCGTACATTCTACTTCACAACCCCATTACCCTCAGGACATTCTACTTTACAACCCTATTACCTTTAGTACATTCACTTTATAACTCCATTACCTTCAGTATATTCTACTTTACAGCCCCATTACCTTCACGACATTCTACTTCACAATCCCATTACTTTTAGGACATTCTACTTCACAACACCATTACCTTTAGTACATTCTACATCACAACCCCATTACCTTCAGTACATTCTACTTTACAGTCCCATTACGTTCACGATATTCTCCTTCACAACCCCAGTACATTTAGGACATTCTTCTTCACAACCCCATTGCCTTCAGTAAATTCAATTCCACAACCACATTACCTTCAGTACATTCTACTTCATAACTCCATTACCTTCAGGGCATTGTGCTTCACAACCCCGTTACTCTCAGTACTTTCTACATCACAACCCCATTACTTTCAGCACATTCTTCTTCACAACCCCATTACCTTCAGTACGTTCTCCTTCACAACCCTATTACCTTCAAGACATTCTACTGCACAATCCCCTTACCTTCAGTTAATCCTTCTTCACAACCCCATTACCTCTCAAGACATTCTACTTCACAATCCCATTACCTTCAGGACATTCTACTTCACAGTACCATTACCTTCAGTACGTTCTACTTCAAAATCCCATCACCTTCTGTACATTCTACTTCAAAATCCCATCACCTTCTGTACATTCTACTTCACATCATTACCTTCAGTACTTTCTGCTTCACAACCCAATTACCTCTGTGAATACTACTTTACAACCCATTACCGTCAGGACATTCTACTTCACAATCCCATAACCTTCAGTACTTTCTACTTCAAAACCCCATTAACCTCTGTACATTCTACTTCACAACCTCATTACCTTCAGGACATTCTATTTCATATCCCCGTTACTTTCACTGCATATCATTTTACAATCCCATTATCATCAGTGCATACTGCTTCAGAGCCCCATTACTCTCAGTACATACTGCTTCACAACCCCATTGCCTTTAGCACTCCCTGCTTTACAACCACATTACCTTCAGTACATTCTACTTCACAACCCCATTACCTTTAGTACGTTCTACTTCACAACAGCATTACCTTCAATACTTGCAATTCACAATCCCATTACCTTCAGAACATTCTACTTCAAAATCCCATTATATTCAGGAAATTCTGCCTCACAACCACATTACCTTTAGTACATTCAAGTTCTCAACACCCAATGCCTTCAATAAATTCTACTTCACAATCCCATTACCTTCAGGACATTCTACTTCACAACCCGATTACCTTGAGGAAATGCTTCTTCACAACCCTATTACCTTCAGTACATTCTACTTCGCAATCCCATTACCTTCAGGACATTTTACTTCACAACCCCATTACCTTCAGTTCATTTTACTTCACAACCCCATTACCTTCAACACATTCTACTTCACTACTTCATTACCTTTAGTCCGTTCTCCTTCACAACCCCATTACCTTCAGGATATTCTACTTCACAATCCCATTACCTTCACGACATTCTACTTCACAATACCATTACCTTCAGTATATTCAACTTCACAACCTCAATACCTTCAGAACTTTCTATTTCTTAACCCCATTACCTTTAGTAAATTCTGCTTCACAACACCATTACCTTCATTACATTCTACATCACAATCCCATTACTTTCAGGACATTCTACTTCACAACCACATTACTATCAGGACATTCTACTTCATAGCCTATTACCTTCAGCATATTCTGCTTCCCAACCGCATTACCTTCAGTACATTCAACTTCACAACCCCATTACCTTTAAAGCATTCTACCTCGCAATCCCATTGCTTTCAGGAAATTCTGCTTCACAACCCCATTACCTTTATATATTCAACTTCACAGCCCCATTACCCTCAAAACATTCTACTTCATAACCCCATTTACTTCAGGACATTCTACTTCACAATCCCATTACCTTCAGGACATTTTATGTTACAACCCCATTAATTTCAGTAAATTCAACTTCACAACCTCATTACCTTCAGTACATTCTGCTTGAAAACCCCATTACCTTCTGTACATTCTACTTCACAGCCTCATTACCTTCAGTAAATTCTACTTCACAACTCCATTACCTCAGTGAATATTACTTCACAACACCATTTTCTCATGGACATTCTACTTCACAATTCCATTACCTTCAGTGCATTCTACTTCACAACCCCATTACCTTTGGGACATTCTACTTCACAGTCCCATTAACTTCAGTACATTCTACTTCAAAACCCCATTACCTTCTGTACATTCGACTTCACAACCTTCTTGTCTTCAGTACATTCTACTTCACAACCCCATTACCTTAGTGAATACTACTTCACAACCCTATTACCTTCAGTACATTCTACTTCACAACCCCATTACCTCAGTGGATACTACTTCACGACCCCATTACTTTCAGTACATTCTACTTCACACCCTCATTACCTTCTGTGCATTCTATTTCACAACCCCATTACCTTCAGTATATTCTTCTTCATGACCCCATTACCTTCACTGCATATTATTCTACAATCCCATTACCTTCAGTGCATACTACTTCACAACACCATTACCTTCAGCACATACTGCTTCACAATCTCATTACCTTCAGCACGTTCTACTTCACAGCTACATTACCTTCAGTGCATTCTACTTCACATCCCCATTACCTTCAGTACATTCTACTTCACAACCCATTTTTTTTAGTACATTCTACTTCACAACTCCATTACCTTCAGTACATTTTTCTTCACAGTCCCTTTACCTTCAGACAATTCTACTTCACAACCCCATTACCTTCAGGATATTCTGCTTCACAGCCCCATTACCTTCAGTACATTTAACTTCACAATCCCATTACTTTCAGTACATTCTACTTTACAACCCCATTGCCTTCAGCACATTCTGCTTCACAACCCCATTACCTTCAGTAAATTCTGCTTCACAACCCTATTACATTAAAAAAACTGCTTCACAACCCCATTACCTTCAGCACATTCTACTTCACAACCACATTACCTTCAGTACATTCTACTTCACAACCCCATTACCTTCAGTACAATCTATTTCACAACCCCATTATCTTTAGTACATTCTACTTCACAACCCCATTACCTTCAGTACATTTTCTTCACAACCCCATTACCTTCAGAACATTCTACTTCACAACCCTATTACCTTCAGGAAATTCTGTTTCACAACCCCATTACCTTCAGTACATTTTTCTTCACAACCCTATTACCTTCAGAACATTCTACTTCACAACCCCATTACCTTCAGGAAATTCTGTTTCACAACCCCATTACCTTCAGTACATTCAACTTCACAACCCCATTACCTTCAGTACATTCTACTTCACAACATCATTTCCTTAAGTACATTCTACTTCAAAACCCCATTACCTTCAGCACATTCTACTTCACAACCCCATTACCTTCAGTACATTCTACTTCACAACCCCATCATCTTCAGGACATTCTGCTTCACAACCCCACTACATGGGGAAGTCGTAACAGGCAGTGATGAGGTGAAAAGGAGATGGAGTAAGTTCGTTGAAGGATTGTTGAATGTTTTTGATGACTGAGAAGCAGTTGTGGAGTATTTGGGTAGGGGAGGTATGCGACGTGAGACTAATAGCAAATGTTTTGTTGATTGGTTGATTGGTTATTAAGGATTTTCAGTGTATATTTTCGTCATGGGGAGGTGTCGTGGTTGGCGGAGTGCATGTAATAGTGCCCCTGTATAAAGGCAACAGGGTTAAAGGTAAACGCTCAGATTACAAAATTATAAGTTTGTTGAGTATACCTGGTAAGTTATATGAGAGTTGTGATTAAGAGAGTGAAAGCATGCACAGAACAACAGTTTGGGGAGTGTTCGGTGCCTGAACAAGCAAAAGGGAGAAAGGCGTGCACGTGATAGAAAGAACTGCAACGTTTTGGTATAGAGGGAGAGACGTGCTGTCAGTGGACTGAACCAGGGCATGTGAAGCAGTCGGAGGAAGTCACGGAAAGGTCTATGAGGGCTGGTTGTGGATAGAGGGCTGTGATTTCCGTGCCGTTACACATGATAGCTGGGGAATGGAGTTGACCGAATGAAGCCTTTGTTCGTCAGTTCCTGGCGCTGGCTTGGTAACACGGAAAACGGCTTCAAATAC
>JAYMFT010181855.1:0-12037 GCA_038088735.1 Panulirus argus
TGGCGAGAAGCAGGGCAGAGAGAGAGAGAGAGAGAGAGAGAGAGAGAGAGAGCATCAGGCCTATGAAGATGTTCTAAACCTCGGTGAGACTCATCTCTCTCCAGCAGTCTCTGTTTACACCAGAAGCCCTCCTCTCCCCCCCCCCCTCTAACAAATGCGGTAACCTGACCTGGTGGAAGACGGTGGGGGGAGGGGGGGAACGGGGTGTTGTTGGGAGAGATAAGGAAGTGATGACCTCTGAGCCAGCTAGGTCAAACCAGGTCACTCACGCCTTCCTCCACAACATAACCAATGCTCAAGATTCATTCAAACGTACCTCTACCATCAAATTCAATCCTCTACATCAAAAATATATCCTCCTGTGTTACAACTTTGTCCTCCTAAATTCACGGGAAAATTCAAGCCATTAAAAATCCTAAGTGACAACTTCCAATGTTTACCAGATTTTATTGTTGCCACGTGTCGCAAGATATGGACGCGCCCAAACAATATGGTCACCGAGCGATACATAGTTCGAGTTTTCATATATCTAAGACGCTGGCGTTACTTGTACATGGGAAATACATTCTAGTTGTAGCTTAGAATACGTCACCAAATACCACCATGAAACAAAAAAATAAACTATTGCAAATTTTGTAAGTTTAGCCACAAAAAAAAAATGTCAGGAAAAATATCGTACAGGAATATGTTACTTCATTATAATTTTTGTTGTTAACGTAATACAAGCGCCACTACGAAAGAAGCTGATGCCTGGAACAAAAATCTAACGGTGAGTGTCAGCTGGCGTCACATGCCAGGAAGGGGTGATGGATGTGAGAGCTGGTGTCAAATACCAGGAAGTGATGGGTGTCATGTACCAGGAAGTGGTGATGGGTGTCATAAAGCGAGCGATGGGTGTCAAGCCTAGTGTCAAAGCTAGTGAGTGGTGGTGGATGTCATAAGGTTGGGGTTAGGGCAACAATGGCTGTGGGCGTCATAAGCCTGGTATCAAAGCTAGTGAATGTGTCAAGTCTGGTGTCACAGGTAGAGTGGTGGTGGTGGTAGGTGGAGTTATAAGCCTTATGTTAGAGCCACAGCAGCGGCTAACTGGTATCAAAAACTTGGTGTCAGATCCTATGGTGGTGATGGTGAGCGTCGCAAGCCTATTGCCAGGGACAGGTAAGTGATACCAGGTGGTGGTCGTGGGTGCAGCATAATCTTAGGCCCAGAGTATTGTGCTGACAGTGGATGTCTTGAGCCTGATGTCCGAACCAGACAGCTAGTGTCCTACGCCTAGTATTAGACCCAGTGGGTGACGGTGGTGGTAATGTCAAACGTATGGTGTCAGAAGTACACACACACAACATTCTCGGGTCCGTCTGAATGAAAATCCGTGTGCTACAAGGATGCTTCTCTATGCACACAGCTCTTCACTCCCCCCCCCCCACACACACAATGACAGCTTCCACCTGCTGTGTCACACCCTCCGGACGCTAATGCCAAAAGTAACACGGGAGACGAAAAGATGAGGAGAAGGAGGGAGAGGAAGGGAGAAGAATGAGGAGGGCCACCTACGCCTGAGAAGTTGTCAATATCTTAAAGATGAGCTACCCAAACACTGCACGAGCAGCCTCCCCTGGACGAACTGTAGTCCGGGACTAACCTCGACCCTGGACGAGCCACTGTTGTGGGTGAGCCTCGACCCTAGACGAACAAACTGTCCTTGACAGACCATGACCTGGGCGAATTATGGTCCTTGGACCATGACCCTGGACGAACCATGGCCACTGGTGAATCATGGCCCTTAGTGTGCCATGACCCTAAATGGAACAATATTCACTTGAAGGCTCTGTTAGTTCACTTAAAAGTTTAAGTATATAAAAAGAACTTTTTTATAAGTACTTAATATAAACAGGACACACAGTAAGCTACACGTCCAACACCAGCGTGACGCTGAGTGTAGCAGAGATGGGTAGCTACCGCGGACCTTGGAGACCTGTGGGTGTAGGCCAACACGCCGTCACTTTCACTACAGGCCAGCAGCCTGAGTAGGCCTACCTCGCCCTTCCCTCAACCGCATAAAAACCACGATACAACACGGAACATCTGCTCCAGTACTCTCTCTCTCTTCTCTCCCTCTCTCTCTGGCTACACTCACACAGACAAACACACAAAGACATACAAACGCGATGATATAATTCGAATTCCATTTCAGTCCTACAATCTTTACCAAGCAGACAGACTGCACGCACGGAGACACAACACAGGCTGGTTGGTGACATATGTACCCTGAGGAGGACGGAGGAAGCACGTAATGAATGATACACAACAAAATGCACCAGCACACGTTATACATCTGGCAACACAAAACGCAGATATCTGTCAGTTCTCGTACCGCACCTGAGGGGCCGCTCAACTCACCCGGCGAAAATTAACCCCTTGAGCACGCTGGTGACCCTTGAGCATGACGATACGACCCTTGAGCAGGACTATACGACTCAAGGGCACGATGGTGACCCCTTAGCATGATAATGTAACCCTTAAGCACGAAGGTATAAGCCTGAGAACGAAAGTACGACCCCTGGGTACGCTGGCCAGGTCTATGACCTGTCCCTTAAGGGTCAGGTCGTAGGTCAAGCCATCAGACCCAAGGGTCGTGCTGTTAAGTACGTGAGGTTAATAATCAATCCACCAAGTTGTAAAGACCAACACTAACGATGAATAAAGCCACCATAACCATTCCAACCACCACCATAACCATTCCAAGCACATCATAACCATTCCAACCGCCACCATGACCATTCCAAGCAACGACATAACCATTCCAACCACCACCACTCCAAACATTACCTTAACCATTCCTGCCACTAACTTAACAATCACAACCACCATCACAACAACTCCAACCACCACCACCGACGACCATTCGAATCACCATTGCAACCACCACAATCATTTTCCACCACCACAACCATTCCAACCACCATTATGACAGCCTCCCGTATATACCTAAGCCAATACCCCAACTAGCGTCAGCCTCCCCTTTCTCTTAATAACAAAACCTACAACAGGTACTTTTCAACCCACAATCTCCCTCACTCTCATCAACAACTTACAACCCAAATCCCTGCTCCTCCACCCCTCCTTCTACAGGTACTAACAACACCACCCCACCCACCCCCAACTATCCCCCAGTGAGAACCCAACCCTCTGGGGCGTGCTTCCTTAAGGGGAAGCCAGCCCCCCACCCATCCACCCAGGGATGTGTGAAGCCCACCAAGAGAGTACCCACCTCCTTGCTACTCGAGCCCGAGTGCAAACCCGTGACACGAGCACCCCACCACGACCCACGAGAGCACCTCCTAGGCCTGCCAACCCCCCCTCCAAAAACCCCACCACATCAAGCCTCTCAGGGGACCCCCTAGAACTTTCATCCACTTTTAGGGGGCCGCCCAGCACGCCCCGCCCCACCCCAGGGGACCGCCCAGCACGTCCCCCCACCCGTAGGGAGCTCCAGGCATGGCCAGCAGACAGACACCCAGTCCAGCAAACCCTGAGCAAGGTGGTAGGGTGTGCTGATGGTAGCCACTGTTAGTGAGGCTGGCCATCCACACCCATGACGATCACTGTCCTGAGATGGTCACCTTCCTACATTCCTGACAGCCTCCCACACTCCAGGTAGCCATTTGTCCTAGTGTGGTCAGCTTCCTATACTCCGTAGTCAGTCCTGGCTAGTTCCTACAACCCCTTAGTCAGTCCTGATATGGCCAGCTTGCAGCAACCCCGGTGGCCACTTCCATAGCGTGGCCAGCCTTCAACATTCCCAGTGGACAGTAGTCTGGCGTGGCCAGCCTCCTACAACCCTGGTGGCCACTGTCCCGGTGTGGCTAGCAGGGTTCGGCTGGGGGGGACGGCCATGCACCAGATCGACCCAAAGTTAAAGGGGCAGGAGGGGAGGCCCGGCCGACCGCCGGCCCCGGGCGCCTTATGTAACACCACCACCGTTGCCACCCCACCCCACCCACCCACCGCCCGCCAGACAGCCACTACCTATCTATCTACGCTAACAACCTTCGCTACCTACCTCCGCTAATACCCCTGTTACCTACCCATCTCCGCTAACAACTCTGCTGCCTACGTTACCTACCGTCGCTAGCACCCAAGATGCTTCCACTAACAAAAAAGCCGCTTCGGATGCTAACATCCACGCTACCTTCACTAACATCCACGCTACTTCCACTAACATGAGCGCTACGGGCGCTAACATCCCCGCTACCTCCATTAACAACTCAACATTAATGGTCAAACAGCATATACGTAATCGTAAACCTAAGGTTACGCTATGTACCCATGCACTGACCAACCCCAAGAGCAGAAAGAACGGCACTATGCACAGTGAGACGGCTGCTGGGATCAGGGCTCGAACACGGGCCCCTGTGAATCGCCGATAAGGAGAGCGACCACTACACAACAAGGTATCTAGCACTGCTTACCTTATAGTCTCCACGATTTCGTAAGCACCGTCATGTTTATCCTGTTGACAAAGAAAAGAGAAACAAATCAGTGATAACATAAAAATATAAGGACAGTTACAAGTACAGACTGAACATGCATTAATCTAATAGTATTACTGGCATGTTAAATCACCACATACCTGCAGTCACTAGACACACCGTCAGCCAAGACACACACCTGCAATCACCAGACATACCTGCAGGTACCACAGACACCTGCAGGCAACAGACACACCTGCAGGTACCGCAAAGACAGAACTGCAGTCACCACAGAGAAATCCTCAAACACCACAGACTGATGCGCAGTCACCATACAAACCGGCATTCGCCAGACACACCAGCAGTCACCACAGAGAAACTTCCAGTTACCAAAGACAACTGCGGTCACCAAAAGAGACTTCCATTCGCCACAGATAGACCTAAGGTAATTACAGACAATCATACAGTCACCAGAAACAAATCTAGTCACCAAACACACCTGCTGTCACCATACGCACTTGCAGTGACCATAGACAGACCCGGTCACCATACAAATCGGCAGATATGACACCATACACCACAGAAACACCTACAGTTACAACAGACACTTGCAGCCAGACCACACACAACTCCAGCTAAGGACATACCCTCAAACAAGCCTCCAAGCACCACGACAGATACACCAGACGTACACCTGCGGTCATACGACACACCTTCAGCCACAAGAAATACACATAGTCATGCACATGCAACTCTCAGCAAGCCTGCAAGTACCATACACCTTGACCAACCACAGACAAACCTACAAAGAAACCTTAATCCACCACAGACGGACCTATAAGTATCACAGACAAATCTACAGATACAAATCTGCAGACACCAAAAGCAACCAGTCACCACTAGCCACCAAAGGCTCACCTGCAGTCACCACAAACACCAACAGCCACCACAGGCTTACCTTCTGTCACCACTGACACCAGAAACCACTAGAGACCCAACTGCAGTCACAATTAGCCACTATAGGCTCACCTGAGGTCACCACTAGCCACCAAAAACTCACTTACAATCACAACTAAACAACAGGGGCTCACATGCAGTCACCAATAGCCACCTGAAGCTTACCTGCAATCACCACTCGCCACCAGAGGCTTACCTACAGTCACCACTAGCCACCAGAGGCTTACCTGCGGTCACCGCTACCTACCAGAGGCTCACCTGAAGTCAACAAAGACACTATTAGCCATCAGATGCTTACCTGCTAACACCATGAGCCACCAGAGGCTTACCTACAGTCACCACTAGCCACCATAGGCTTACCGGCTGACATCATGAGCCACCATAGACTCACCTTTAGTCACCAACAGCCACCACAGTCTCACCTTTAGTCACCAACAGCTACCAGAAGCTCATCACTAGCCACCTGCAGTCACCACAGGCACCATCTGCCAACAGAGGCTCACCTTTAGTCACCACTAGCCACCAAAGGCTCACCTGTAGTCACCACTAGCCACTAGAGACTCACCAGTAGTCACCACTAGCCACCAGAGACTCACCAGTAGTCACCACTAGCCACCAGAGGCTAACCAGCATTCACCACTAGCCACTAGAAGTCCATCTGAAGTCATCACCAACCATAAACAAATCACACATACAAGCCTACTGGCACCAGAGAGACACACTTTCCATTAACTACAAAACAAAATCTGTCTCGAGAGACAAGCCTGCAAACACCAGACACACCAACAGAGGATAGCCTCAAAAGTACCGTTCACTAGGTCATCTGTGGCACAGACACGTGACGGGGTAGCCACTTAAGCAAGACAGTACAACCCCTGAGTACGATCTTTGACAACACCGGTACTTCATTCAATAAAACGGTACGACCGCTGAGCGCGACGGTACGACCCTTGGATCGAGCTGCCAAAGTCTACACCTTCAGTGACATACAACACCACGCGTCGTCAGGACTGACCTCGCCCGAAACGAGGTCAGGGGTGGGGCCCGCGGGCCACCTTGGCCCCCAACACGTCGCCCAGCTTTAGGTTAAGACGAAGGAAACTTGTAAACAAAACGACAAAGACGGTGCAACACGACGTAGAGCCAAGGTCATCAACTACAACTTTATAGCTACTCAGACCAGTAGAATTTACGGTGATTTGGGGGACTCCTTTCTATCCCTCCAGCTCGGTCAGCGGTAAAGTGGCATTGTTGCTCATTTGACCACATAGGTTGTTTGTATGGTAGCAGGAAAGCCTACATGCGTTACACATCCTGGCCGCAAGGCCCTTTACAGAGCCAGAGTACTCATGTATAATGTCTTTATCTTAAATTAAACCGCTGATAACGATAAAGGTGAGCGCCTCCGGAATCACATGCCAACTATGGTTTAACCTGATGATAATATATACTCTCTCGCCCTTACCTTCACACAAGCCAACTCCCTTAAGTCGCAAATTTATACCCAGAAGACTCTCAAGTCGCCCGAGTATATTCAAGGCCTCAATGCTCGCCTGAGACCCTCACGCTCTCATGGCTCGTCTCAGGAAGAAAAAAAAAAAAAAAAAATGTACCCACCACACGAGGAATTCCGTATCGTCTTTACATCTTGTCAAGTTAACAGCCCACCCACCAACCACGTATTGTACCATAGATGGCTATAATTGTAGCAACGTTAAAAATATAATTCATGGTTCTACTTGTAGCAACATCTATGATACCATACAAGGCTGCTTGTAACGTTACAGTACCACGGAAGGCTGTGCTCGTAGCAACATTAACAGTACCGGATAATACATGGTTCTGCTTGTAGCAACATAAAGAGCAGAACACATCGTTTTGCTTGTAAAAACATTTACAGTACCATAAAAGGCTACGATTGTGGCAACATCAACAGCATCAAGCATGGCTCTGTTTGTAGGAATATCAGACGAAGCACAGAAGACTGCTTGCAGCACCATATTAACAACATACAAGACCGCTTGCAGAAACAATCCAGTACCATACAAGAATGTACTTGTATCAACTTTAGTGCAATATAAGATGCTATATCTTTAGCAAGCTTACCGTACCATCCAACACTATGCTTGTAACATTACGTAACATTCATACATGGCTCTGGTTGCAACAAAGTACCATATAAATGTAAGGCTGCACTTGTAGCAACTTTACGGTATCATACAAAGCTATGTTTGTAGCAATATACAGTTACCACACATGGCTCTGCTTGCACAAACATTAAGAGCACCATACAAAAATATGCTTGGCGCAACACAGCAGTACCACAGACGACTCTGCTTATAGTAATATTAATGTGCCCACGCAATATTACTATGTTAGGCTATACTTAGGTAACATCAGTTATACAAACTGGAATATCATTAGGAATATTTGTCCAATACAAGGCTACTTCAGGTATTTCTAGCACTGGTAAGTACCCACATCACCCAGTACATCCAGCATTAGTTGGCAGTGGAGGCACTACAGAGTTCATTAATTGTCAGTGCCGAGGCCAAAGGAGGTCAGCACGCTCTCAAAGTTATCTAACCATGTGGCACTCCACGAACGTTCCTACTGCCACGACGACACACAACACACTCCAGAGCAGAAGCCAAGTGTATGACAATGGCAAGTGTACGACAATCAGGTGTAAGCTTAACACATGCAACGGAAAAAAGAGAACAATACAGTCAACGAGATGACGGTCTGTGGGACGACACAAGCACGCAAGGAAAGAGCACAATACAGGCAATTGAACCAACCAATGGCAGGACCCAACCAGACCAGAGGGACGAGTCAGTGGAACGAGATGGTCAAGAAGACCACACAACGGGACGATACAACCCAAGAGGATGACATGCACCAAGATGGCAACTATCCTACTCGTGTTGTCTTGGCCCGTGCACCGCTGTCTCACTCTCACTCTCCAATCTGTCGTTCACAGTTGCACCAAAAATACAGATGTTGGCGAGGAGCCACAGAGAGGGAGGAGAGCAGCCAGTTGGCGGAGGTGAGGCGGCCTGGCTCCTCCTGCCTGCATTAATGGACGCCAACAACACCGCCACGCACCATCACACACACACACACACATACACACAAACGTCGCTCCCGCTCCATTTTCGTCGTCTGATCGATATATAAGGGGTTCTAAGGCGAAGGGTAAGGATGCTGGATGGTGGAGCGGGAAGGGAAGCTGGGAAGGAAGAAGGGAGTACAAAACGGCCGGTAAGAGGGTACTCACAGAGCCTGAACCCGATGTCAGCGGCCACTGAAAAGTGATGGCCTCCACACCCGCCGGACTGTGAAGTTTGAGGTCTAGGGGCTTTTCAGACTCCGGCATTATTGCCAACCACTGTTATCTCGACAACACTACCACTGATTTCCACTCCACTTAGGAAAAGCCAGCCCCATACTGGAGCGAATCACACACGCGTGCCCTCACTAGCCATGCCTGAGTCAAACTGCCGCCACAACACCAACGTGACCGCTGCTCTGAGGGCTTGTCTCGCCCGCCGCCAGGGGACACCACCGCACAACGTTCATCTCAACGTTCATACCAACGTTTACTCTTGTTTATTAATGTTCATATAGACACCTACGCCCGATGATGACGAAAATAGCATGTCAAACAGAGAATGATCATTCACTAAACCAAAAACTGAGTATCAACGTAAATTTGTTACGGATAGACCAAGATTTCATTACCTTTCTATACTTTCTTGCAAATGGATGCTTAAATTTTAAATTCATTTATTTCGAAATATGAGTTTTCAAAAAATAAAAGTAAAGGGTTACTAGATGAGCGCATAATGTTCAAACGAATGACTACAAACCAATCATGTGAAAAAAACTGTAAGCCTTAGTATGGTTTTATGCGTGTATTCGCATGTTGGAGTACGTCAAAGTGATGTATGAGTATATTTGAGTGCGTTTGTGTATTTGTGCCTGCAAGAGTATGAATACGTATATGTGTGTGCGTGTGATGTTTACGCATGCAGCCACACGAGTTTAATTACTTCTTCGTTAGTATCTCCAAAATGCGCGTAGAGAAGTTCTATAAACGTGGGACCCTATCACTTTTTTTTTTTCACAATCATACAGCTATGCTGTCTAATACTGTGTACATCCCTAGTTTTTTTTTTTTTCAATTATTTCACAGGCTTACAGATATCTTAGTTACTTCACATCTTTTCGAGCATGCCTCTTACTTAGCTTCTTGCTACGTTTTCTCGTTGATCTTTCTTTGCTAGTTTCCCAGAACTAGTTACTACGGTAACATTAAACTGATTCCGACATTTGAAAAGGTGTCATCAGGTCTCCTCTCTCCTCCGCAACAACCAAAGTAATAGTCATAACTTCCCCTCTAGCTCGATTCCTTTATTCCAGATCTTTGCTAGTTTCCCAGAACTAGTTACTGCGGAAACATTAAACTGATTCCGACATTTGAAAAGGTGTCTGCAGGTCTCCTCTTTCCTCTACAACAACCAAAGTAATAGACATAACTTCCCCTCTAGCTCGAGTCCTTTCTTCATTTTTTGTTGTTGCCCTCCTGTAAAACTTCTTTTACCGTATTTATGAGTTTCCTTAAGTGTTGTGAGCAAGCTGGTGATGCATACATCTTTAACGGTCAACTAAATGGGCTACGTCGCAAAATTGCCGACATTCGCAGACGTTACTGAGCTAGGAACTATAGCTACTACAGAAGCTGAACGTTTACAGCTGCATGATGACAGAAACAAATCTCTGGGTTCACGCGTGGCAATGAATTCTAGTATCGATTAGTGCAAAGTTCTTTATATAATAGTAGTAAAATTGAAAACGCAAGCTACAGTATGAATTCTGCTGTGCTACAAAACGTAAACGTGGGAAAAGATTTAGACGTAATAAATCTTAAGTCAGCACTGTACAGCAGAAAAAAAAAATGGTCTTAGAAACTAATCCTTACCACTGCGTCCCCACTTTGAGTGCTTTGTTAAGTTTTGGTCACCCTACTTGAAAGAAACACATTGAACAGAAAAAGTACAGCGACAGGTTACCAAGATCGTTCCCGAACTGACATATAATTCTTGTGAGGCGACTTATTAGTTTAAAAAAAGAGCAGGCAAAGTGTTTTGATACAGGTATTCAAAATCAAGGCTTCGAATCCAAGGCTTTGATAATTTCGACCTTAGCCCTGTTTAAGGTAACTTTGTTTAATATCACTCACAGTAATGGATACATACTCTTAGGGTTCTATTTTGAATTAGGCTACTCTCTCAAGAGCCTTGTTACCATATGGAATGATTTACCAACCACATCTGAAGCAATATTAAATATATGTTTGATAATATAGCTGACAAATAGCAGCTGAAGTCAACGAATGACAGTATTTGCGCCCCTTTAATCGCATACAAAGATTAGAAAGTATTTCTTTGGCCACCTGTTTGCTTTCTTACCCTTACAACACACTAACCTCTACGTTTCAGATCTCTTCCTGTTACGAACTTAAAAAAACATCAGTGGTTTGTTGTCGTTTGTATTCCTTTGTATTTAACCATACACCCGTTCAATGCTGAAGCCCTTCTAAATCTCTGTGCTTTACAAAAATGCCACAGCCCTCACTTCTACCATGATTTTGTTATCATCTGCAAGCATATTAAGGTATGATGATAATCCTGTCAAATTATTAATGTATTCTAGAAATAACAGTGACCCTATTACCACGCCACTGGTCTCTCCAACCTGGTTAGGACAAAAAAAGAAAAAAAAATCTGACACGCGTCCTTTGTCGCCATCTGTTCAGGTACTTTTCAATTCATCGAGTCCATCCCCCACCACACCCTTTACGCCTGCCTGAGTATCTAATTTTCTTACCTTCTGGCGGACCAAAAACACATAGTCAACCCAGCAGTCTTTACCCTGGGCTAGATCACACTATATTATGTTCGATGTAGAATTAGAAATTCGTAATAATCAACCTCTTCCTACTGAACGAAAGATGCTTCCGACTCAGGTTGTTCCTCCTCAGCGAGTAATCACCCATTTCCTATTTTACTAAAATATCTTGTAGTTTCCAGATCATTTCTGATTTTTTAAAATAGTTTTCAGACCAATTCTTCATTATTTTACAGTTCCTACCATATGATTTTTTTTCTCCATTTTGAGACTAATCCCTCCTCGAACGAATTCTCTAGCAATATTTCAAGTACCTGTCAAATGTTTTTGTACGCTCTTCATTATGCAAAACGAAATACCATACGAACTATACACTTTATATGGATTAGATCATTTTTTTCATGAACTTTCCTGTACCAGGTCTCAGAGGGTTCCATGATTCCCCTCCCCCCCACCCGGTGGTGGAAGTGGTAATGTCCCCCCTACTGTCAACTTAACACACGCTGCAACCTGGAATTCAGCTCCACAAACATGTCCGTCCCTCTTTGTTCTGATAACGCGTCTTCTTGAATCACTCAGGGTAATCGAATTCTTTTATTGAAAGTAAAGAGCTGAAAGATTAATGGAAGTTTAGGATAATTTCATTTTTTTTTTCATTTCCTTCCTTATTCTAAAGTATCCATGTTCTCTTATAT
>JAYMFT010181866.1:0-12037 GCA_038088735.1 Panulirus argus
TCTCACCCCCCTCTCTCTCTCTCTCTCTATCTCTCTCTATCTCTCTCTCTCTCTCTCCCTCCCTCCCTCCCTCCCTCCCTCCCTGCTTCTTCCTCCCTCCCTCCCCAATCCCTGCACCTTCCTCTTGACCTTCTGCTGCTTTCTTGTATACTACCAATCATTTGCACTCCTTACGTGTAGGTACCACTGAACTGCCTCTCTTTTCTCTTTCACTAGCACTACTTCCTCATCCCACCACTCACTCCTCTTTCTAACCTGCCCACCTCCCATTTTTCGCATGCCACATGCATCTCTTGCATATGCTATCACTGCTTCCCTAAATTCCTCCCATTCCTCACCTACTCCCCTTGCTTCATTTGCTCTCTCCTGTTGCCATTCTATACTTAATCTCTCCTGGTATTTCTTCATGCAAGTCTCTTTTCCAAGCTCACCCACTTTAAGCACTCTCTTCTTCCTGACATTGTTTCCTCTTTTTCTAAAAACCTTTACAAATCGTCAACCTCACCTCCACAAGATAGTGATCAGACATCCCTGCAGCTGCCCCTCTCATCACGTCTACATCCAGCTGTCTTTCTTTTACATGCTTATCAGTTTATATGTAATCTAATGATGCTCTCAGACCACTTCTCGTACTCACATCATTAACTTGTGTATATCCCTCTTTTTAAACCAGGTAATCCCAGTCACCAATCCTTTTTTCAGCACACAACTTCACAGGCTGTTTTCCATTTCCATCTGTAGCACTAAATACCCCATGTGCCCCAATTATACCATCGATTGCCATATTACTTACGTTCACATTTAAATCTTCCATCACTAATGCCCAGTTTCATATACTAAAACTGCTAAAACTCTCAGCTTCTTCCAAAACACTTGCCTCCCATGATGTTTCTTCTCATGGTGAGGTGCATATGCACTAATAATCACCCATCTCTCGCCATCCATTTTCAGTTTTACCCACATCGATGAAAGTTGACTTCCTTACACTATCACACACTCCCACAACTCCTGCTTCAGGAGTAGTGCTACTCCTTCCTTAGCTCTTGTCCTCTCACCAAGCCCTAACTTTACTCTTAAGACATTTCCAAACCATTCTTCCCCTTTACCCTTGAACTTTGTTTCACTCAAGCATACTACCAATTTCTCATTTCTAATCTATGTTACATCCACATACATCTAGACACCAGTCTGAGCCTTTGAGGAGGATGAGCACTTCCTGCATGGCTCCTTCTGTTTCCCCTTTCAGAAATTTAAGTTTAAGAAGGAGGGGGTTTTCAGTCCCTGCTCCTGCCACCTTTAGTCACTTTCTGTGACACACAGGGAATACGGAGTTAGAACTCTTTCTCCCCTACCCCTATTATTATTATTATTATTATTATTATTATTATTATTATTATTATTATTATTGATGTAGTGAATACTTTTGACATGAAGCAAATTCACACAGGACACTCCTTTAATGAAATATGGAAAGTTGCAAAGGGTAAATGAGGAAAAAACTTAGATGCAAGAACCTTTGATGACCCGAAGCCAGAAAAGCAGTGCATAGAAGTGTTGAAAAAAAAATGATGAAGAGAATTGTAGAATTTTTAGGATGGGCATTCATTTTTGTCTTAATTAACTAATCCTCACTCTTTACAATTCACAGGGGTGTCCCCTGTCTGAGTATCATGTAGGGTTGTAGTGGGCCTACTTGGAAAAACACATAAACAGAAGAGTGAGGTATATTGGCAGCTACCTAGATGATTCCTGAACTGGAAATCCTCTGACAACCAGCTAGATGACTTTAACTTATTTTAGTTTAGAAAAAAAGATAGGGAATGGTTTGGTATAGATGTTTTCAATTATTAAAGACTTTGATAATCGTAATGTAATCAGCTATGTAAAGTTAGTTTTTCTCTACTTTCACTTAGTAATTAATACAAATTCATGGGCAAAATGTTTTATTTCACAAGAGGCAGTGTACTATTTCTTAAAAAGTATTGTTAGCATATGGAATGATTTAGTAATTAGAACTTATTAATTAGAAACAACATGATAGATATATTCAAGAATAAACATGACATATACTTTGTTTTGAGTCCACAACTGACATTATTTTTGCATTTCCTCTTATGTCAACTGTTTGCTTTCCTACTCTTACCACACTGATTTCCTCGTTTGTATCTTCTTCCTCTATTACAAACATCTTCAGAAGGACTTAATGGTCTATTGCTGTTTGTATTCTTTGTGTTCCTTTATGTTATCAATAATGTGAATATGCATCAAGTAGAAAAAGCAGATATCATGGTTGGGGACATCAGTTGTCAGTGAAAGAATCAAAATTGGTACTAGAAACTTTTTTTTTTCATATGCTTGAGTTACTCTTCTTTCTTTCTTTCTTTCTTTCTTGCTTTCTAAGACCATTGTAACTGAAAAATCTAGACTTGCTTAAATTATCTTGTCAGTTGGTCTGTGTTTTTAAGAAGCACTGACCTGAATCACAGCTGACACCACCTGGTCTAATGGTAAGAAGTGCCACAACTACATCAACACACATCATGCTCAGCCACCATACCCTTTGCCTAATCCCATACGGAGATTTGACAATAAAAGGAAGAAATAAATGGGGAGAGGGTCCCCAGACTCTTTTGCAGTAAAGCATATTATGGATAGAGGTGTCACTTTGAAACATGTTATGTTCATGTAATGTGAGGTTCAGTTCTCTTAGAGTCTGTCATCATGTAAAGAAATATCAATGCACAACAAAATTTTTAGAATGTGAAAAAGTTCGTAAGTTTGTAATCATAAATAATGAGAGAACATTTGAGTGATATGATACATCACATCTGGCTCTTTCAAATATTATAGAGATAAAAATTACTATATTTCTACATAGTATATAAGAAAAAGAATCTCTCATCCTTTACAAATCATTCATCCTTTTCACCATAAACTGTGCTCCACATCCCTAGTCAGCCACACTTTCAAAAGTTAACAGTAGTTATATGCTGAGCATGAACCCTCTCATGTTCATTGCTGGTGTTACCACGTGAGAATTATGGAGTGGTTGAAGACTGGGGACAGATATAGGGCCTTGTGGTAAAGCTTGATGTAATTGTAATATGTAATTGTTATTACAGTTTGAGATTATTATGACCAAACACTTGTAAATGTAATTTGTTAGTGAAGTAGGAAGTAACTGTAACTGAAATTGTAATTGACCTTAAGTCATGTATTTTCTTGAAGCTTGATTAGGAAAACCAGTTTAGAAAGAGGGACATATATGTAAATATATGTGTAATAGGAAAGATGACAGGCTTGCATTATTGGATTACTTACTAACTAATATGCATGCGAAAGAGAGAAAGAGATTTGAATGTAATATGAGGGTTAGCTGGTGGGATATGCGATCATTACCAAATGGAGATGAGGATGAAGATTTGTAGAAGCTTACAGAAAAGAGGAAATCATATGGTTGAAAAGAGGATGATGAAAGTAAGTGTACTTCGAAAAGAAGCTTGTGTGAAGAGATACCAGGAGAGATTGAGTATAGAATGGCAAGAGGTGAGAGTAAATGAAACATGGGGAGTGGGTGAGGAATGGGAGGTATTTAAGTAGTACTGACATGTGCAAGAGAAGTGTTTGGCATACAAATAGTGGTAGATGGGCATTTGAGAAAGGTTAATGAGTGGTGGGGTGACAATGTTAAGTTGTCAGTGATAAAAAAATAGAGAGGTACATAGGCATCAATTACAGGGAAGGAGTGTAAGTGATCAGGAGATGAATGAGAGAAAGCAGAAGGAGGTCAAGAGAAAAGTGCAGGGACTGAAAAGAGGGTAAATTAGAGTTGGGGTGAATTAGTAACAGAATACTTCAGTATAATTAAGAAAATGTTTTGGAAGGAGGTTGATAGAGTGAAAAAAAAAAAAGAACAAATGGAAACTTTAGTGAAGGAGGAAAATAGGGAAGTGGTGACTAAAAGAGATGAGGTGAAGAGGAGACAGAGTAAGTGTTTTGAAGGATTGTGGAATGTTTTTGATGACAGGGTGGCAGATGTGAGGTGTTTGGGTCAGGGAGGTATGCAAAGTGAAAAACTCATGGCAAGTGGTTGGTCAAAATGGAAGATATGGTGAAAGTCTTTTGCAAGATGAAATGTGGCAAATCAGCTGGAGCTGATTCTATTTCAGTTGAATTTATAAAGAAATTGGATAACTGTATTGCTGAAAGGTTACTTAGGATTTTCCATGTATGTGTGGATCATGGAGAGGTGCATGAAGACTGGCAGAATGATTGTATAGTGCCATTGTATAAATGCAAGGGCAACAAAAGTGAGTATTTGAATTACAGAGGGATAAATTTGTTGAGTCTGCTTGGTATGTTGTATGGGAGTGTGGTGATTGAGAGGGTGGTGGCATGCCCAGAGCATCAGATTGTCAGGGAACAGTATGGTCTCAAGAGTGGTAGAGGTTGTGTCGATCAGGTGCTTGGTTTGAAGAATGTATGTGAGAAATACATAGAGAACCAGAAGGACAGGTATATGGCATTTATAGATCTGGAGAAAGCCTGTGATAGGGTTAATAGATATGCTTTGTGAAAGATGTTACAGATATATGGTGTGGGAGGAAGACTATTAGAAGCAGTGAAGATTTTCTGTTTGAAGAGTAAGGCATGTGTGCATGTAGATAGTGAGGAGGGTAAGTGGTTGCAGATGAAGATGGGTCTGTATATGGATGGGTTGATGATGGAGGTGAATTCAAGGGTCTTGGGGAGAGGCAGTAATGCAGTCTGTTAGAGGTGAGAGGGGAACAGGGAGTTGCTGTTTGCTGATAACATTGCGCTGGTACCAAAGTCGAGTGAGAAACTGCAGAAGCTGGTGTCTGAGTTTAGGAGAGTATATGAAATAAACAGTTGAGAGTAAATGTGAATATAGCAAGGTTATTAGGTTTAGCAGTGGATGGAAACAGGTTAAGTGGAGTATGTGTGAATGGAGAGAAACTGCAGGAAATGGGATGTTTAGGATACTTGGAAGTGTATATGGCAGCAAATGAACCTTGGTAGCTGAAGTGGGACCTTAGGTCCTGGGTGCAGTGAGAATTGTCACTGTCCGTGAGGGCAAAGATGGGTAAGTTTGATGGTACAGTAGTTCCAATGAAGTTGTGTGCATGCAGTGCTTATGCCTAGATGAAAAAAAATAATTATGGAACAAGGTGGATGTGTTGGATATAAAATGTACAAGGACAGTAGATGGTTAGAGGAGGGTTGATCATATAAGAAATGATAGGATAGGAGAAAAGTATGGTTGTAAAAGGGTATGCTGGAATGGTTTGGACATATGGAGGGGATGAGTGAGGAGAGGATGACTGAGAGAGTATACATGTTGAAAATTAAGGGAACAAGGAAAAGAGAAAAACTGTAGAGAAGCTGGAAGGATGGACCGAGAGAGGCTTCAAATGATTTGGACCTGAATATGTAGGACGGTGTGAGGTGTGCATGTGATTGAATGAAATGGGTTACATGATGTCATGGGGCTGAACCAGAGCATATGAAGTGGCCAGGGAAAACCATGGAAAGTTCTATGGTGCCTTGTTGGGAATAGGGGGCTCTGGTTTTGATGCATTATACAAGAAACTAGGGAGTGGATGTGAGCAGTAAAGGCCACTTTTCATGTTTCAGGCTCTACTTTGCTGGCTCTGAAAATGACAGATGTGTATGAAAGAAAGAGATTTATTATTTATGGTAATGAATTGATTTAATGGACCTCAATATAAAGGATTTTGGATTTAACGAACCTGGCAAATAATAATACATTAATTAATGATAACTGAAAAAATAAAAAAATATTAAAAAAATCTCAAACACTGCACCATGCGCATTTCATATCACACTTGTTTTTGGTAGTGTGGGGTATACTCGCTTTGGTGATGTGGTGGGGTATGAGAAACACAGATTGGGTAGGAAACACTATACAGATTCTAATGTTTTGACAGGCTTGATCACAGAATGAGTACAGAATAACTGGACTCCAGCTTATGTACGTGTTGTCGTCATCCACTAAGTGGGGTGTACCTGGTGTGACCTCCCAAATGGTTGCGCCTGGCATTTGACTTTGCCACCTCTGCCATGTTCCACATGGCCGTCTTTGCCATGACTGACCTTGTTGTCTCCGTCATGCTTGATCCCGCCGCCTCTGCCATGGTGATCTGTCTCACAGCTGCTCTTGCAAATCACACAAAGCCCTCCCAGTGCTTCGTGTTTTCTTTTGTCATTAAGTAAGCTGCCTCAGTCATTTTTCTTACTTTTGTCGAGCTGCCCTTGCTTAGTATTTTCATCCCACTCCAGTTCAGCAGGTGCCCTTTTTCCTTTGAGTTAGAGGTTCTGTGCAACACTCTAACTCAATGGTGGTGCATGCAGAGGAAAAGAGACACTTGCTGAACTGGAATGGAATGAAAATACTAAGCAAAGGCAGTTCGAGATAAGTAAGAAAAACGAATGAGGCAGCTTATGTAGCAACAAAAGGAAACACGAATCACCTGGAGGGCTTTATTTGCCTTGCAAGAGCAGCTGTGAGACAGATCACCATGGCAGAGGTGGCAAGATCAAGCTTGACGGAAACGACGAGGTTAGTCACGGCAGAGGCGGCCAAGTGGAACATGGCAGAGGTGGCAAGGTCAAACACCAGGTGCAACCATTCAGGAAGTCACACCAGGTATCCATGGGGGTGAAGGCTGATGATGACACATATACAAGCTGGAGTCCTTTTCTTCTGTACTCATTCTGTGATCAAGACTCTGTCAAAACGTTAGAATCAGTACAGTGTTTCCCACCCAATCTGTGTTTCTCTCACTTCACCACATCACCAGATTGTCATGGAATATTCATATACTCGCTTTGTTTTGGCCTCAGTCTGCCTTAAGCTATCGTGCGGTCAGGTTGTATACAAAGAATTATGACTTTATTAAATTATTTTGCAGTCCTTACAATTCAAAATGACATCAAGTGATAGAGGAGTTAAAAGAAAGCGTGTGAACTGTCTATTGTATACTGTATCAAAAAATGGCTACATTCGATTTAACGGACTTTCGGCATTAACGGACTCCCCGTCCCCCCTATTAGTCTGTTAAGTTGAGAGATTAATGTATTTATTTATTATTTTGATGTGTCCGTATTCCACCCATTGAGGTTACACCATGAGTGAAGAGTTACCTCTGATGAGGCTATATCATGATCTGTTGATAGAGAAGTTCTTGCTTTTAAGTAGTCCTTCCTGTCCTGAGTGTAGTGTAGCCTTGGAGCTGCAGGAATCTTTGTATTGAGGTCTTAGGGTTACAGTCCAAGTACTGCATTTTGAAAACGGTCCTGGGTGTTTATGATTATAGTAATGATATATCTTTACACCGGGGCCTCAACTTGTAATGAGATTTCTTTTTCCACTTTCAAATAATTACATGTAAAACAGTCGAAACTCATGTTATGAGGGAGGTTATGTTTCTCATCAAAGTGGCCCCATATCTAACTCATGAATATGAGTTGCCGGTACACATGAAACAGATTCAGTTATGAAAATGTCACATTCGTTTATTATTTATTTGAGATGATATTTCACCTTTTCTTTCATGTTGGATGCATATATTAAGTCAGGCTAAATCACACATTCATATTGGATGGTCATGATATGCTCTGTCAAACAGCAAAAATTGCCCAAATCTGGCACTTACTAATGCATCATTCATAATAAGATGCTTCTCTTCGGTCTTCTTCTAGCTAATTTTTGAACTAATGATTTCTTTGTTTTATGGCATATAAGATGTTTTATGGCATATAAGACACATTTATAAAAAAGAAGTGCCTTCAGAGATCATCCTGCATCATATTTGCCAGTGGTTCCTCGTAGGGAGACGCAGTTGCCAGTTTTAAACTAAAACCCAAACTACCCCATTTAATATGCTGATCACCAGCTGTCCTCAGAGTGAAATATATATGATTATAATTTATGAACTAAAGAAAAGAAGTGAACTCAGTGTAAGTGTTAAAGCCCCTAGTTGATGAAACGATGTAATCATGGCGGGGGTTACCTTTTGATGGTATCTCTGTTTCTCAGTACTTGCCATTGATAATGCTACTACCTGTAAGCATAATTTTCTGCAGAGTTTGTGCTGTGTTACTTAACAACAAACAAATCCTCATTTGGGTATTTTACTTGAATAATCAGAGGAATTATGCTGAAGAACTCAGTTTGCTATTTACAGACTGGTTTGGTAAAGTGTAGCTTAGGCAGTGGAGGAGCTATTTCCCATATGTATGATTATGAATTATTATGTAGATAAAGCAGATTAAGTAAATATAAATTTTAAAAAGAAAACTAATTTTGTCATTCCTTTGTGAAAATGTAAATCATAGAGAAAATTTTGATCTTTGATTATAGTTACATTTTATGATGCTTTAAATACATAGCCAAACCAAATCACTGAGACAGCAGCCTTAACTAGTGTTCATATTAGCAGAAACAAGTCATTTTTTCCACTTTTGTGCTAGTTTATGAGATTTCAGGATTAAGAAGTCTTGAAACCAATTTTTAATAGGAACAGTTTATTGAAATTTGTTCCTATGTGAGAAAAAGTGGGGGAAAATGTAGATCTGTAAGTAAATTCAGATGAGATGCTGAAGTCACAGCCTTAGGGTTATAGATTTTACTGCTGTAATTTCATGAAACCTCAGCTAAAGTAGGTAAATACATCCAGCTTGTAGGCAATGGGTCCTCTGAGAAGAAACCATAGGGGAACTGTTAATCTAAAGGAAATATCAGAAATAATGAAAAAAATAAGAGTTAGAGTTCAGACAGCTATATATCAAAAGACAGATATGTAGCTTTAGTAAGATATGAATACCTGGGACAAGACGTTCACCTTGTATGCAGTAAATAGTAGCTTTGTATGTATTCTTTCTACATTCTCTTTCATAAGTTTTTATGTAATTCATGAGTTACTTGTTATAAATTCACAAAAATAACAGACAATTGGTTATCAGAAAGCTACTTGACCCTTTTCTTTTCTTCTTTCATACTTGTCCACCATTTTTCCCTTATGAGGTAGTGTAAGGAACAGACGAAGAAAGGCCGCATTTGATCACATACATTCTCTTGCTATCATGTGCAATGGTCTTGGCCACATCATATATCCAGGGTCATTCCATTGACAGCACTTCACCCCTGTATACCACATTGTTCCATTTCACTTTATCCCATGCATCCCTTTCACCCTCCTGCATGTTCAGGCCCTGAGCACTCAAAATATTTTTCACTCCATCCTTCCATCTTCAATTTGGCATTCTCTTTCTCCTTGTCCTCTGACACATGTATCCTCTTTGTCAACTTCTCATCACTAATTCACTCCACATGTCCAAACCATTTCAACACACCCTTTTCAGCTCTCTCAACCACTTTCTTCATAATACCATACCTCTCTCTTACCCTTTTTGTTCTGACTCGATGAAACCACCTCACACTACGTATTGTCCTCGAACAATTCATTTCCAACACCTTCCCCATACAACATCTTTAAGACTACTATACCTTCAAATGCAACCATTGTCACCCTCCCAGATAATGACCTCTATTTTGACATTCCTCATTGCTCCCAGAACCTTCACTTCCTCACTCACCCTTTTACTCAGTTCTGCCTCCATAGTTCCATTTGCTGACATGTCCACTATCAGGTATCTAAAACACTTCACTTCCAATTTTTTCTGTTCAAGCTCACACCCTAACCGTTCTGTTCCTCTTCTTAATAATCCTGATAACGTTGCTTTTATTCACATGTACTAAGTTTTTCCTTTCACACACTCTTAAATTCAGTCACCAACTTCTGCAGTTTCTCACTTGAATCTGCCATCAGTGCTGTGTTGTCAGCAAACAACAACTGACTCTTACCAAGGCCCTCTCACCCCTTACAGACTGCACACTCACCCCTTTCTCCAAGACCCTTGCATTTACCTCACTCGCCACTCTGTCCATAAACAGATTAAACGCCAAAGTGACATCACAGACCAACCTTCACCTGAAAGCACTCACTCTCCTCTCTTCCTACTCGTACATATGCCTTAGACTTGCATTAAGAAACTTCTCTCTGCTTCTTGTATCTTTCCTCTGGCACCATACATTTATAAGACCCTCCATAAGGCATATCAGTCAACCGTATCATATGCTCTTTCCATATCCATAGATGTCAAACAGAAATTCTTTATTTTTCCCTCAAGTATTTCTCACACACATTCTCCAAAGGAAACACCTCATCCACACATCCTCTACCCTTTCAGTCACCACTCACCCATACAGCCTACTAGGTATGCTCAACAAACTTATCCCCTCTGTAGATTGAGCACTCACCTTTTTTCCCCATGCCTTTATATGTTGGCAATCTTCAGGTTTCCCCACCATGATCCATACAAACACTGAAAATCCTAACTAACCAATCATTAATGGCAAAGAGGCATAGCTTAATGTGGGACACCTGCAGCTGTTCCTTGCAGAACAAAGGGCTCTGTCATTGCATTGGAATTTTATTGTATGAGTAATTGAAACCTGTGTTTTATCATAAAGGGGGTTACATTCCTGACAAAAAAAATTCCAATCTGATTCCCATATATGGACAATGCCCAAAACAGCTAACCACACTATACCACACTCTTCTTATGATGTAAATTAGACTCTCTCATTCCTTAACTGTTGCCATTTTTCTGGTAAATTAGACAATATAACGTCATTGTTACTTAGAATGCTGATGGTGAGGGATTGATATAGGTGGTGGTGAAGTGGAGTGAACGGTTAGTCAGTCCATCCAAATTAATTTTTCTTCAAGCACCATATTGGTACATGCTATTTATGTTTTTTGATGTATTAGGCCATTAGATTACCAATTTTAACATTTCCAAGTTAGGTAGATCTAACTTTTGTGTAGCACATTAAGAATATGAAAATTTGGTGTTCCTGATAAAATTACTGTTAGATCTAACTTTTGTGTAGAAAATTAAGAATGTGAAAATTTGGTGTTCCTGATAAAATTACTGTTATTGCCTGGAATACAATAAGAATCTGGTGTCATTACAAAGGGCAGAACTGAAACTCCTCGCAGTTTACTTAAACACTTCATTTTTAGTTGAAAAGAAAAAGAATGATTTTCTCATCAATTGCATAAGTAAAAATAGTGCTGTTCAGTGAATATTTACCCTAATTCTTGGATGTCACTATCAAACATCAGTCTGTGAACCATTGCTTTGCAGGGTTTGCCTGTATTACCATAGATCAAGTATGATATAATGGAAAGCCAAATGTATAGGAGTTTTGGAGTCAAGTATGAAATATATAATAACATTGGAAGGAATTAGAGGATTAGTGAAATTTTAGACTAATTTTAATGAAAGATTGAGGAATTTTTTAAAAGCAGCCAAAATGTATGATTTTAGATAACTCTTTCATGAAAAAAAGGTGCTGAATAATGACTGGGTTCAAGTGCTTCATAAATTCCAGAAAATCATGCCAGATACAACAACTTGGTATCCTATGAAGGAAAGCTATCCACCTTTATTAACTACCAAGGTGCCCATGTTTGAATGCTCAACGTGCACTAGGTAGAAAGCATGGTCGATTGTATTTTTTATATATTTTTTCTACACAGTTTTCTTTAGTAGGGTCTTACCTAACTCATGAGCAGATCGTTACTTTACATTACAAAAAAGTAATGGAGGAAATGGGAGATAGAGTTCAAACAGCTACATATCAAACCATAGAATGCCAGCTACCAGTACTGTCATTGGCAAGCAGTAAGAGTCAGTGGGAAAGCCTTCAATATATACTTGGAAAATTTTATTTTTTCTGTATCTTTTTTTACACAGTTCTGACTAGGTTGTTACCCAACTCATGAGTTGATAGTTTTTCTTTTCTGTTAGCTGAGACAGCATGGGCAACTGAGGCCCTAATCAATGCCATCCCATTAAGGCAAGATATATATATATATATATATATATATATATATATATATATATATATATATATATATATATA
>JAYMFT010181877.1:0-12037 GCA_038088735.1 Panulirus argus
TATATATATATATATATATATATATATATATATATATATATATATATATATATATATATAATGTGTGTGTGTGTGTACCATGTCTTTACTCCTATGTATGTATACAAAGAAACACAGAAACACAGCCTGTAGGGGAGGATGAACAGCTGGGTTTGCTGTAGGCCGACAACCACGCCCAGAATTCGAAACTGGGCGGGCCCGTGCGTGAATCACGGTCGATAACGCTAACCACTTCACCATAAGAGCACCTGTGTGTGTGTGTGTGTAGCCACATCAACACCTTCCTCCAAGTCAATTATTTATTATACAATATAATATTTCCAGGTAGTTCCAACTGTTTGCTGTCAATAATGTGATCGCCTGGAAACGTATGCAATTCTTCCATTATTTCCAGTAACTCTCAGTTTCAGATTGCTTGCTCACACACCTACCATTCTCACGAACTGAAGGTACGACGCACGCACTTATTCATGCCTCACGCCTCTCACGAATGCAAGTCGTGAAAGGAGAATAAAACATATCAAATATTTCAACAAATTTCCGAACACAAGAACACGAAAATTAATGACTGTGAAAAGTGATACCGTGATTTTTCTTTGGGTGTGTGTTTTAGCAAGCGTGAACATTTCTGGCCAAAATGTCGTGTCAGAGGTGAACATTTCAGGTCAAAAAGAGTTGTGTTAGAGATGAACATTTCTAGTCAAAAAGTTGTGTTAGAGGAAAACATTTCTATCCAAAAAGGTCGTGTTAGAGGTGAACACTTCTGGCCAGAAAGTCGTGTGGTGTTCTGGATACTAGATAGAAATGTACGTAAGGTTTACTCTTGGCGTGGAGCGTGTCGAGTACAGGTAGAACTGAACGCCTGGCAGACCAAGAACAGGAAGGTAGAAAATATAGAATTATTATCTTTAATCGATTCTTCACTGAACCAAACAAAGTATCAATCACTGTGTCTTGACGTTCCTTCTGCAAACATGAGACCTACCAACAGTAATAAAGTTTTATCTTTCTGCACTGGTGGACAAGGATGGGTTCGAAAGACACCAGGGGAGAGCCTAGACTGAGCACAACAGATCAGATCCTCTGAAATACCATACAAGGGGTTGCCAGAAAACGGGACGCGTTGAAAGACAAGGTCCCTTTCCTCTTCCTTTCTTTTTCCCCACCTGGCTAGCGTGATACGTGAAGTAAAAATAGCGTTAAAGCGTTTTTGGTGAAGATTATGAGATAGTCGTGTGCTCCGAGACGAGCTAACTGGATTAAGGAATCAAATCGCTTTCAATGTCACTGTGATAACTTGAGACACACATTCATCCCGCAGGGTCAAGATGTCTTACCTCCTGTGTCATGATCATATCATCGTTAATTTCTTTAATGTTAACTGAGACGCCACGGGCAACTGAATGCCCTAATCACAAACATCTCATTAACGTTATCATGCATCTATTACTATCTATCTATCTACATATATTCCCTAGCCTTAGCCTAAGATACGTAATCGTTTTATTGACCAGCCCTTAAGGTAGGATGAACGGCTGAGTTTACTGTGGACCAGCAGCCGCGACCAGGATTCGAAAATTTAACCTGTGCATTGTATGGGTCTTGATGAAAAGTTTTCTCTCTTTTCTTACGTTGGAGGTTCTAGTTATGGATACAAGTCCACATCAAGGCCGGGCCCTGTATGGTGTTCCATCTGAACTGACTGAGACTGTAAGGAAGAGCAGGCCGAAATATGTGTTTTTTGGGTCTTTGAAGTGTGAGCCCCTAACGAACGATTTTAAAAGCAAAAAATCAGAAAAGGATGGCCACTGTATATTCATATCAGGAATCAAGTCAGTGGGCCCGAAAGTGGAAGGAACGGCGTTACACTCTGATTGTGGGGAAGAAAAAGGAGTAATATGAAGAAAACAGAGCGTCTCACTCCGGTAGACATACAGTATTACTTCTGCCACTTGGCACACGGTGATTCATGGTAAGACTGGCACTGGTGAGCATGATCGAAAGCTACCTGTAGCTTTTCGTGATTCAGAGCCGAGGGTGAGAATACTACACGCATGACATTGTGCAAGTGTGAGAGAAGAACAGCAAAACAGAGAGAGAGAGAGAGAGAGAGAGAGAGAGAGAGAGAGAAGGGTGATGAGAGCAGACAAGAGAGTGTTGAAGTGATTTATCTCAGCCAATAACATTGGTCGTGCAAATGAGTTGACCGGTCTAGTGAAACATTCACTAGTGCATGCATGCAGAAGCATCACCCCCCTCCCCCTCACTCCCACAAACGAACAGCCCGTTGCACACAGAAAAAAAAGAAAAATCCATGCTTGCAGAGATGCAACGGACGTTGACTGTTATGAAATAATCCATGTTCATAATTGAAAATTGCCTTCAGGTGAAAGACCAACGTATTACTGAGAAAAAAAGAAAATAACAAAGAGTCTACTGATACTGCGGTTGGTGGGAGTCAAGAAGTGATTTTAGTCAACCGGCATTTGCAGGGCAGATCTGCAATTTTCTCCCGGGCAACAGATGTTGTCTAACTAATATTAAGACGTGTCTGACGAGATGAGTGCTAGATAAAGCAGCGCAAAAACCAATCAGCGGGTCAAGACGTGTTTTTGAAGGACGCGGCGTGGCCACACACCTCTCCCCGCCCCACTCCACATGATTTCCGTCCAGTTTCCCGGCCTCGTTTGAGAGCACGGCGGATCCAGCCAGATTCTTTTCCGGGGGGACTGCTATCAGATGTACCAGACACTAAGGAAATTGTTGGGGCTGGCCTGGTCTCTCCCACGAACTCCCTCTCCCAATGATCGTGGGAGAGACGGACCTCACCCCACGCTGGCACTCGGGGCAGATCATAAGGAAACTGACATAGGACTTGTGTTACGGTCTATTATTAATAGGACGATAGTCTATCAGTTACAACAGTTCGACAATCAATCAGCTACAAGGGTAGAGTGTGCGGCGAAGGCCGGAGAAGTGATCCTTCTCCTACGTACAACCACTTCCTTCTGATGACAATATGCCCGCTCCGCTGGATGTTAAGCGGAACAAAGAGGAAGAAGAAATGTACATTCCAAACGCAAGGGTTTTCTGAAGAGAATAATACTTCCCAGTGCACTAACTTGGGTGAGACACTTACTCAACATGTCTAACCAGAACCATCGTGAACAGCATGGAAAAAGGTTTTTGAACGGTAAGAAACCCTAGAGTCTGACTCAAACAAAACCTCAAACAAAACAAACTTTTGTAAGAGCAAAACCAGTGATATTGTATGAAGACGATCCCTCATCCTGCAAGACATGTATACCAAGCGGTGTGTCCACAGCAAATGATGCTGTCTCTTTCTGTATACTCACATAAGGCAACACATTATCCGGTCCGGGTCTGGCGAACTGCCCACTCTACTGTGGTATAGTTACCTTCACTATGGCTAACGTGGCGTGGAAGCATTGCGAAGGAAGTCTTCAACCTTTTCTAATTACATATGAAGCACTTCCAACAGCTTGTTTGGAAATAATTTCACGCTTATGTCGCACGCAACACAGGACCTATTATTTACAAGTGCTCTGGGTTCTAATAGCTACGTACAGCAGTGAGTGTGGACGAAAGAGTCACAATGGTGACCGGAGAGCATGTTGGAATGATAAGGAACTTCCACTGGAAATGATTCTAGCTCCATTTTCGAAACTGCTTCGCTTTCTAAATCACTGCTTCATGATAGATCACTAAAGGTGTTTCGATTGGAAATTTTAGGCATTAAGAATCATCTTTGGAAGTAAAAACTGACACTTCACTTCTCAGTAGACAGAATTCGAAAACTATCATCATCATATCTAATTCCACTCAAGGGTTACTAACGGAAATTCAAAACGAAGCATACTAAAAAGTACTTGACACAGATGTTTGCTCGTCATTCAGTTCTTATGAAGACTGACGTGACAAACAAGCTTCCTTATATCCACTCTAACATCACGAAAACCCAAATTATGAATAAGAAATATAGGTATTGTACCAACTGTACCAACCATAACTACGGTACTCAGCTGAATTTCCTAAATTGTTATTCCAAATAGTCCTTTTTTTCCCCCGTTTTTAAAGACTCACCAATGTGTGGCCGTTGGCAACTCAAGGGTGGGTCGTTTTGATAACTGTTTCTTTCCCTTCTACCTTACCATGTCATTCCCCATAACTATGGCTTGGCACATTTTAAATGACAGACTTCCTTTAAAATTTGTAAGTACTTTCCCTTATCTCTTGCTTTTCCCTTTCATAATCCTCTCTACAATTCAATTAAGGCCAGACCAGATGTTGACTTTTGTCTGTGACGGGAGCCTCCAACGTAAAAAAAAAAAAAAAAAAAAAAAAAAAAAAAAAAAAAAGGATAGCCCTAATAACCCCCGAGTACTTGTCGTATCTTCCAATAATCTTTGACAACCGCTAACAACGCTGAACTACCCTGACAAATCTTACTCAATTCCCCTGAATGATTTTTGATGACCTTTAAGATATCATTACCAGCCTTGGGAGCTTCCAGATACCCCTGAAGGATCCCCTGATCACTCTTGGTTTTCCCTGCCGATGCTGACGACCATTAACGACCTATGACGTCTCATGACGACTCTTAAATACCTCTGGAGACTCCTGATGACCCCTAATGATTAAAGAAGATTCTGCCTTATAACTCTGATGATCCCCGATGATTAGTTAAATCTTTTGGCCTATAACTTTGATGATGCTCCTCTCTTGCCCTGAAGACCTTTGACGACCACTGTCCTTCAACGATTCCAGCTCAACCTTTGGACTTCTCTGACGATACATGATGACAATTGATCACCTCTGAAGCCCTGAATGACCTCCTATGACCTCCCTAAGACATTCTCTAATACTTTCTGATAACCAGACAACTATCAAAGACTCCAACGATCTCTAAAGGACCGTCATCCCTAACCTTAACGACCCCTAACTGCTATGAACGATTCCAAGCTACACGTGAGGAATACTAACCACACCTCTGACCTTAAACAACCTTCTGCAACCTTCCATGTCTCCTAATGATAAATGATGACTCGTAACGACCCTGACGACCTCTCTATGCACTTCAGATGATCTCTGTCAGTGATCCTCGACCCCCTGAGAATCTTGGGGAATCCCTGAATATCCCCGAGGAACTGTTAAGACGAGAAAACCCTCACAGGATCTGTGAATTCTAGTTCACCCCTAACTATTCTGACGACCGTTGACTAACGATCCCTGACGACTCCCTAACAACCCCTCCGACGCGCTCTACTTATCTCCAGTCACAATTACTTATATCCACACGTACATATACCCGGAACATTTACAAACAAAATAAGAACATCTAAACAGCATCAGATGATGCTAAAGATTCCTTTCACACTTTTTTTTTTCACAATCCTGTACACAAGGTCTAGTTATACATCACGACGTCTGACGACACACGACCCCCAACATCTATTGCCAATTTTCGCAATGACCCTAAGGCGAGCCGGCCCTTACCACTCTGAGTCCATTACACAGTCTTAGCAATGTCTTCGGTACTCACGTTTACACAAAAAGTATAAAATCCCAGTGGGATGCCACGCATTGAAGAAAAATTGTGTTGTATGATAGTATTATGTCTAAATTTTTTTATATCGAGCAGGTTTGAAGTATTAGACATCAAAGATACTACTTTCCTATACAAATAATGTTACAGTAACGAAGATGAACAGTGTTCAGTTCCAAAATTTCCCACGAACAGGTTGTTATAGAATCTATGACTCCATAACTTCTGATGATCAGATGGTACTGGAACGCATGATTCCATAACTCCCAGTGAACAGGCTGTACTGGAAAGTATGATTCCATGATTCTGATGAACGTTCTTTATTTGAACTTACGTTTCTATAACTTCCAGAGAACCGTCTATACTGGAAGCTTCCAACGAAAGGAGTCAATTTGGACCCCAAATACACATGCTCCCTGGATATGAAAACTTGTTCTAAGTAGAACCTGAGTTCACTCGTTCTGTTATCTATGCATTTATGGAGCATCAGGATATTCACACCACAAACTAAACTACACTCCGCCTTGTGCTACATTAGCTCAAGTGTTAATACTCGTCATTCAACATAACACGACGAATCTACGGGCAAACGACGTACGTTTTCATCGAAGGCATTTTTAATAGCAACTTTTTTCGCTGCCTTGGTGTCCAGAGGCACCAGCGAATCATCAGGTGAGGCGCGCTGTTCCAATGAGCGGGTTCTGGAGAATCTTTCTGCATCATCTCGGTGACACTAGCACTGACAGCGTCTTATGCCCGGAGTGACGTTGTAAATCTACCTTTCCCCTCCCTTCCAAGTCATAGTCCCAGGGCCCCTGAGAGGAGTTTTATCAGGGGGGTACAAAGTTTCTTTGGGGCCCCCTTTCTTCCCTTCTCCATCAGTCATCGTGTTTTAATCCACTACGGTTTTATGCTATGAGCTGTGAGGCCAAAAAGGGTATGGAAGATGAGAGAGAGAGGGGTGGAATGGAGCCCTCTGTTGATGTCCTGCATTCTCTGAGATACCAAGAAATTCCCGGGCCCCCCTTTTGGACCCCCGGGCCCGGGTAAGATATAACCCCCTGCACCCCCCCCCTCTCAAAGGCCCTGGGTGAGGACAAAGGGTGAGAGACAGCTTGCGTCAAATGCACCCAGTAAACCACACAGTGAAGCCGAAATATACACCGTTATATTTCATGGGATTTGCATTATATATATACACTTACAACTTTTCTCTTCGCCCTTAGAAGCATTCTTCTCTTATGTAGGTCTTCGTCTCTCTTCACGAATTCTATTGTAGAATGATGGTTCGCTGGAAATACTAAGAATACACAAAGGGATCAGAACATTTTTCCTCTTCCCACACCAGACAATTCATCATCTTCGTCATTTTTCGCTCTCTACTGGAAAATAATTTCGTACTTGCTTTTGTTTCCTCTTGACAGGCTTTTCCCCTTGAAAAATCTAGTATTTGTGTTACTATTTTTTGCCTCACTAAATCCATTCATATCTTTTCCATCATCGCAAGCAGCTTCGGTATTACTGGCTCTGGAAGTTTTCGACTGAACGCACGCGAAATCGGAGAGACGTGCCGTCGTGCTCAGGGATCGTACCGTCTTGCTCATGGGGTCGTACCGTCATGGTCAAGGGTCGCACCCGTCTTGCTGAGGAGGGGGGTCGTAACTGCGTGCTCTAGGGTCGTACCGTCATCCCCAAGGGTTGCATCGTCGTGCTGAAGAATCGCGCCGTCGTGCTTTGGAGAGGTCGTACTGTCATCCTCAAGGGTCGTATCATCGTGCTCAAGAGTAGTTTCGTCGTGTGTAGGAGTCGTAACGTCGCGCTCAAGGGGGGGGGGGGAGGAGGTGGCACCACCACCGCCGTGAGGGAGAGGAGAGAGTGTACGACGTCTTCATATGACGGAAGGAATGAAGGTCATTGCAGACGCCTCTGATTACAAATTTGCCTTCGGGATAATGGTATACTGAGATGATACACCGTCGTGGCGTGGGGAGGAGAGTGGTGGCGGTGGTGGTGAGTGGTGATGGTGAGGGAGGGGGAGAGAGAGAGAGTGGTGTTGATAGTGAGAAAGAGAGAGAGAGAGAGAGAGAGAGAGAGAGAGAGAGAGAAGTGATGGTTAAGAGAGGACGTTTTGGGTAAGAGAGAATAATGGTGAGAGATTTTCTAGCCTCCTGGAAAAACGAGCGGATGGGTTGGTGTGGTATGATAGGGTAGTGCGTGGAGAATATTATTGAGGTGAGAGTGTGTGAGAGGGAAGGAGGGAGGGAGTGAGTGAGTGTGGAGAACAGGAGGAGGGAGTGAGTGTAGCAGGTCATCCATCCATGTCAGCCGGCTGTCTAACTAATTACTCCCTGGGGCCCCCATCCCCCTCCCCCCCCCCCCAAACACACACACACACACACACACACACACACACACACCTTTGGCCTGAGGCAGTGAGGAACCTCCTGACCTTTTTCTTCTTCTCTTGCCACCACCAGCGCGAGTCAGTTAGCAGGGCAGGTATACGCGACACACCCCACACCACGCATTCTTCTGTGTACTGCGACGCTCGTCGCAAAACCTCTCTCTTGTACGTCTGACGTGTTCGTAAGTCACTCAGCAACGGTGAGGTGCCTGTTCGTCGGCTTTTGTTGTCAATCCAGAGGTGTCGTGAGCACGTGGGAAAAGCCAGGTGACAGAAGACCTGGTGGTCTACGGCGAGGTTATCCACTGGAGGACACTGCATGGGAAAGCCAGATAACAGAAGACCTCTTGGTCATTGGCAGGAAGGACAGCAATCAGATCGTAACAACCCAGTCCAATATAGACGAAAACGGGATAGCAGAGACAGATGCTGCTCTGCAGCAAGGAAGGGAAGAGGAAACACTTTTCTTTAAGCTATGAGCTGTACCTTGGCGTGTCCAAACTTCAATAGGAAACTAGCAGTGGACGAACAGAGATCTGAGAAACGCCTGGTGACAGAGGTTAGTCCTGCAGGACGTTATCTTCGAAACTATAGGGTGAAAGCTAGGGTTCTCCCACAGTGGAAGAGGAGACAGATGGGGGAGTGTTTGTCGGAACCGGAGATTTTGGGAGGGGGGGGAGTTGGCAAACCATTTGCAAGCACAGGATTGACGAGGGGCCATTAGAGGCCCGGATTGGCGAGGCTGGTCTCGTTGAGGGGGGGGGGGCGATTGCCCGGGTCAGCCGGTATGGCCCCCTTGCTGTCCGTGAGCCTCAGACATTTGTCTCGACCTGAACCAAAGTTTCGAGGCCACGTTGGCGGCGGTACGGTCGGAAATAATGCAGTTAACAGATGGGTGCGACGACCAGACAGCGTCTGTGTTCTGGGATGGACTGAAACTGAAGAGATTCCTTTGGGGGCATAAAAAGTATTTGCAGATTTGATTGTTGCTCTTTTTCCCAAGTGAAGCTTTGAGGTAAAGTATTCTCGTCTCTTATGTTGAAATTAGTATCTTGCTCCTGTATTTTTCATTGTAATTCTGAAGGCAAATCGGCATGAATAGTCAAACTGAAGAGGAGAGGCAACTCTCTTACTACAGTCGGAATCAGAAATGAATAGTCTCACCTACAGGGTAATGATACCTTCAAGTACAGGCGAAAGCTTAACACGTGAGACATTTTGAGAGCTAGTGATCGGGAGACGCAGCAGACTTCTTGCTCTGTCGTCGCCGTGAGGAGCAGGAGCTGAGTGGACAGCGTCTGGGAACGGAAGATGGAGGCCGGCTGTATGGACAAGACAGTAACGAGAGGATACGAGCAGTGCCGAGCACGATAATGGCGTGGAGGAAGGGGAGGTAGGTGAAGGGGAAGGCCAAACGTGTTTGCTTTGCGTGCAGGGGGAGTCAGGAATGTTGGGCTGGTCCGTGGATGACCTTCGTGATCCGCTTATATGATGGGGGGAAATTTACCCGTCCCTCTCCCCCTACAGGATCAGGTGGAGGGGACAACGGGAATTGTTGTAGACAGGCATTTGTATGATTGGTTGGAATTTGTCTATTTTGACTAAAGGACGTAGGAAAAAGAGGGGGCGTGTTGGTACATATGGCAGAGATATGGTTTGAGCGAGATGCGCTGTAGTTTTTACCAGTGTATATCAGGAGTTGGTGATCCACAGGACGCCAGTGGTGCTGTGAGGGGGTTGGGCCTTGTCTGTGGCCTGGATTTGTGGTTTTCTAAAGATGAGTGTCTGGAACGGATTCAGACACTGGTTTTGTAGTCAGTGAGTGTGAGGAAGATCACGGATCGGGCGGAAGATACGTATCTTCTTCAAGGAAACAGAGAGCAGAGGTGAGTCAGTCCATTTGTAATAGAAAATGATATGATCTGAGTTTGGAGAGACTTGAATCTCTGCAAGGAGGAAGGTGTTTGCAATTCTAAGCTCTGATGAGACATTTTGACACGTGAGTAATTGATGAGTATGGGTTTTCTAAACTGTGAAAAAAAACGACAGTAATTTCAGATATCCATGATCTGTAGGACTGAGGAGTCTTGGAATTTTAATGAACTACTGGATAACTCCAGGGGCCTTTGACAATCACCCCATCCCTACAGGAACTGACCTCATCAGTGACCCTTAGAATGATATGGCCAGTGTATGGGCAGGCCACCAAGGCCCAGCCCAAGAGGTCAAACCCAAAGACGTCTGTTGATGATTCAGGAGTCAACTGGCATGAATAATTGTGGACACAGAACAGAGGGTTACAGGTGGCACCATCTGACCTGAATATTCGTCAGGCCTACTAACCTGAGTAGTACTTTTCGACCCTACTGACATGAGGATTCCTTGTGGAACCTGCTGACCTGAGGATTCCTTGTGTAACCTGCTGACCTGGGTACCTGTCGAGCTCACTGACCTTAGACAGAATCATCTTAAAGTGACAATAAAGTTTACAGCCACCTTCACTCGACGCCGCAAGACCAGGTAGGCAGTGGAGGCTACTCACAGAGTGCGTGTTGGGCTCGTACCGCCCGACATAGAGAGGCTACTGGCGACCACCACCACGTCAGGCTTGCATCACAACATTTTTACAAGATTATTGTCAGCGTTCTTCGTCGCTCCGCTACCCAACCTCGGACTCCAAGAAGTCGCTTTCGTAATGGAAAAAAAAAAAGAGAGAGAGAGAGAGTCCCTGCATTGAAGGCTTCAAAGAAATATTTCCGAGAAGGGGAAAATTTCGAGCTGAGCTTTCTGCCGTAAAAGTTGGGTGAGTCAACTTTTACGGCAGAAAGCTCAGCTCGAAATTTCCCCTTCTCGGAAATATTTCTTTGGAGTCTTCAGCGAAGGGGGACTCTCAGGAGGTCTCTCTCTCTCATCCTCCGTCAGACGACGTCCACGAGGCGACAAAGTGAAGTGCGAGGGATTATAAAAGACTTGAGTCTCCCTCTCGCGTTTCTCCCATACACGTACAACCAGGTTTTGGGAGGACACACTCCACCGACCGTCAGAGCCACTGTGAGCGTCTTAAGTGTCTGGTGTCGCAGCTGACGACTTGTCCCCCACATACCCTTAGCCGACAAGAGCAGAGGCGCTTAAGACGTCGAAGAGACACACAAACTCACACACACGCTTACGGTACGTCTCGTAGGGCGTGGATGGGGCTGGGCTGGGCTTCTCCTGCTCTCATGAACCTCGAGTGAAAACGGAGACGAATTGTCACTCTCCCAGGCATCAGCGAAGGACCTGCCACGCATGGAGTGGGAGAAGAACTGTACCCAGCCAGTCAACAGCATCGTCCTCCGCCATCGTGCTCGATCAGAGAAATGTTTTCGACCCTTCTTCCGATAGAAGACGCGAGGGGGGGAGTGTTTAGTGGAGACAGCTTTCTCTCAAGGTCTCTTCCCTCACTCTCTCACTCCTTCCTCCTCCAGACGGTGTGGTCGGTGAACCCCGTGTTTCTTGGAATGTAAATGACATACAGAGGGATCCTCCCCGTGTCGCCAAATGACTGGCTGTGCTTGAAGGAGAGGGAAGAGGTTGGGGGAGGGGGGGAATCGGGGGTTAGTATTGCGTCTGGTCCAGGCTTCCAACCCCAGCATCGCAAGGAACGAAGAAAGATGTATATTTACAGACAGTTTTCCTCTCTTTCTCTCTCTACCCCCGGAGAGAGGTGACCTACATCGGAAGGTGATATTCCCCCCCTCCCTCCCCCAACACCCAGGGGAGGGGTTGATGGGCTAGGGGGTTAAAGAGGCGCAGCGCCTACAAAGCCAATAATCATATTTGGCATAAACCAGGTTAGCCGGCGATCACCACTCGCAGCGCTCAGTGTTTTAATCGTTCTCGACTTTCCTACGTGCAGTTCTCTCCGTCGTGTTATTTGCTTCTTAGGTGTAATATAGTTTTGGCTTTTGTCTTTCTCTGTGAGATAGGGTAGGGGAACATACTGTATTTGCTATGTTTCTTTGTCGAAGTCTCGCACACACACACACACACACACACACACACACATATATATATATATATATATA
>JAYMFT010181888.1:0-12036 GCA_038088735.1 Panulirus argus
ATATATATATATATATATATATATATATATATATATATATATATATATATATGTACGGTGCATATGTGTGCATGTATATATATATGTGTGTATGCGGGGGGATGGGTTTTTCTTCGTCTGTTTCCTAGCGCTGCCTCGCTGATGCGGGAAACAGCGATCAAGTATAATAAAAATAAATAAATAATATATATATGCTTGTATATGCGTATATGTGTGTATATGTGTATGAGAGTGGATGGGTCTTTCTTCGTCTGTTTCCTGGGAAACAGCGATCATGTACAATAAGTATAATAAACAAAACGATGAATTTTTGGATGTTTGAATAAATAGATAATGAAGACACAACAACTAAATAAATAAATGCAGAACACATAATATTAAATAAGTCAATCATGTAAATGCTTAATCACCAAAATTAGTTGTACATAGTGCATGAGAAGTGCAGAAGGGGAGTAGTGGGGTTACTGAGACACTGAGGCAAGATGGTATGTCTCTTTATTTGAAATTTGGTCACTTCCATGCATAGCTGGGGAAGGTTTCTCTGCTTTTGAAAGTTTCCTGGGTTTTTGATGAGGTTTCTTGGTTTGTTGATGAAGAATTTTTTCTGTATGAAAAAGTGTAAACAAAAAACTATGAAGTGTAATGAGTAAAGTATTAATATTTCATCCATGGTATCAAAAAAGAAGTAAATCTTGGAGTCCCTGTACATTCACACTTGAAACTGTGTGCATCACTTCAAAGAAGGCATTGCAACTGGCATTTGAATTTGATCCTTCATACACAAAGCCACCATTTTTTTCCTATCCATGGATTTCTCATTCTTTAGGTAATCTTGGCTTAAAGTATGACTGATTCACAGGGCTTTTAATATTGTTGACATTCCTCTTAATTGACTGTTGAGTAAAGAACAATCTCCCACAATGAGCATCACAAGTATACTGGTGGGCTGCATTTTTTAAGATTCATTGTGATGCCTAGAATATGAAGTTCACAGTGAACATTATATGGGTGTTCAACCATTCAAGTGTGGACCACACTCATGCATATCTTATCTTTGAGGGTAAAAAAACAGGGCACTTCTCTGTGAATCAATTTACTGCAAACTCATTTAAAAAGAGGGAGGCAAATAAATCACATGCATGTCACTAACTCTTTCTTCCTGATCCCAGAGCTACAAGGAACAGAATTTTCATATGAAGAGTTTCCAAGTAAACTGTCTATAATGCTAAAAGATACTAAAAGAACAAGGACTTTCTACAATTTCTTATCAAAATTTAGATGACGAAGCTAAAGATATCCTTAGAAAAAATCTTAATCTCCTCCAGATAGTAATAGAAACAGTGTCAAGTACTGTGGTAAATAAGGCTTCCATAAAGTACTCATATATCAACAATGGTACTATTGTCTCAGCATAAGTGGTATTACCCTTAAACTACTGATATCATGATGCTAGCACCAATGGCACAGTCCTATCATTGGCACTGATCCTAATCATCTCTGAATTAAAAAATCATGAGTAAAATATGTAGATGACAAAAGAGCACTGACCTCTGTTGCAAAGAGATTCACCTTAGGGTTCATCACTAATGACAGGGTCCATTTGAAGGCATGTGATCCCAATATCATCTCAGATAACAGAGTTCTAGACCTTGATGGGTTGTCTGTCCAAATTTTACACACTTAACATGCTTGAATAAACTGATTCTTCAGTGCCGCTGAAGTAACATTATGATCAGTTGTCTCTAAGAGTGGAAGAGATTGGTGTGATCTTTTCTTCATCAAGCACTATAAAGATGTGGTGTTGTCCGACAAAATCTTGATCCCTCACTTCAGCTTTAAAAGAAACAGAAAGAGGAACAGCTGAGAAGCTATCAATCCTTTTCTATTGATGTAGTGCCAACAATGATTGTCAGACAAAACTTCACCTTCTATCTGTCTATTCATTATCATCATTCCATTCTCAATTCAGTAGGGTGGATCAGGTACAGGCTGCCTCTGCCACATCACACAAACATTCCTAGGCAATCCACAGTGTCAAAGGGAAATATGGACTTCCCTATTTAAAACAGCACTTCTTACTATTTCACATTACACACTCAGTTTTCTTACTCTTTCACATTACACACTCAGTTTCTTCCTCATGTAAAACCAAAGTTTCCATTCATACAAACTCCATACACCCAAATCATACCTGTAGCACCTTCATCTGCAATATTCCTAGTCCAGATCAATTCTCTCACTAGATCTATCCACCCCATCCAAAGTCTACCTCTCCTACTTGTATCTTCTATTGTATTGCTATATCTCCTTAACCAACCCACCATCTGCCATACATCCTACATGACCATACCATCCAGAAAGACTTTCATCCAAGTGTCTTTCTAATGACTTCTTCACACTACACAACCCTCTTACATCTTTGCTAATTATTCTATCTATCTCACACTACACAACCCTCTTACATCTTTGCTCATTATTCTATCTATCTTTCTATATTCAAATATTTTTATTTCATACTTGTTTGCAAGTTCCTGGATTAGTGAGGTAGCACCAAGAACAGACAAAGAAAGGCCTCATACACGCATCCATTTTCTAGCTGTCATATGTAATGCACCAAAACCACAGCCCCCTATCCACAACCAGGCCACACAAATCTTTGTCCTAGCTGCTTCATATACCCTGGTTCATTATAATGACAGCATATTGTCCCCTGTATACTATACCACATTGCTCTAATTCATCCTATTCACACTTTTCACCCTCCTACATGTTCAGGCTGCAAGCACTCTAAACTTTTTTCAGTCCATCCTTGTGTCTCCAATTTGGTCTCCCCCTTCTCCTTGTCCTCTCCACTTCTGGTCCTTTCTCCTCTTTGTCAACCTCTCCTTACTCTTCCTTCCAAAAGCCTAAACCATTTCAGCACATCCTCTTCAGCTCTCTCAACCATACTCTTCTTATTACTACACCTCTCTCTTAACCTATCATTACTTAATCGATAAACTCTCCTTAAACAATATATTATCTTTAAACATTTCATCTCCAGCACAGCTACCATCTCCTGTATGTTCTCGTCGATATCCCATGCCTCCCATCTGCACAACATAAATGGGACCACTATATCTTCAAACATAATCCATTTTTGCTCTCCTAGATCAGTGTTGTCCAAACTGGGGTATGTGTATCCCAGGGGGTTTGCAGCATTGTTCAAAGAGGTATGTGAGAAGATAATGAAATTCTTTTTTCAAACTGTATCACATACAGGTCATATGGCATTTTGGATAAGTAACTTTACTGAGCATATTAATGACAAGAGAACAGAATAAGAATTAAAATGAATGACTAAAGAAATTGAGGGGAGATGGGAGGAGGGAAAGGAAACGGGACTGGACGCATACAGGAAGAGTGCTGAACTACTCGCTTGAGTCATGATTGCTCAGTCTCGTCTTAAGAGTGAAAGTGTGAGCATCTCTTTTTCAAATTCACATGTAAACTTACAGACAGTTATTTCTTAAACAGCAAGAAATATGGATAGATGGTTAAAATGTGATAGCTGTAGCAGCCACAGCAGCAATGCAAGTGGAGGAAAACAAGCAGCTGTGAAGAAAAAGAAAACAGACCTACCTAAATACTGGCAATGCAAGGAAGATCATGTGCTTTTTGCATCTACTTCTACAAATTCTGATCCTTTGGAAGCTCACTTCCAATGTCACCTTCAAACAAAACATCAGGGTCATGTTGGTAAACTGGCAGAGTTTTTTTTTTTTAAGTGTTCCCAGACAACAATTAAGAATGCCTCCACATCCAGCAAAGCTCTGGAAGCATCCTTAGTTGTATCTTTATTTGTTGCTAAAGCTGAGAGGCCATTTAATATAGCTGAAGAACTGATATTGCCAGCTGCAGTGTGGTGGCTGAAAAAATCCTAGATAAAAAGGCAGCTGACCAACTAAAGGCTGCTCCATTGTCACACCACACTGTTTCTTGAAGGGTAAATGATATGAATACATACATTATTGATCAAGTTGTGAATAAGCTGAAAACAAGCCAGTCATTTTCACCACAACTTGACAAATCTACTGATGTCAGTGCACAGGCTCAACTAGTCTCATTTGTGAGATACATTGAGGGAGATGATATAAATGAACATGTACTTTTCTGCAAAAACTGAGAAGAACACACAACTGGGGAAGCCATTTTCAATCAGTTATTCTCTGATCAAGGGTTTAGTCGGAAATCTTGCATTAGCATATGTACAGACAGTGCTGCATCCATGACCAGGAAAGTGAAGGGACTCATTGCATGGATTAAGAAGAAAAATCCTGATGTGGAGTGGACTCATTGCATCATTCATAAAGAATCATTAGCATCCAAGAAATGAGTTCAGAGTTCCATGGGATATTGAATGATAGCATCAAAGTAATCAGTTTTATAAAGTCGAGGCCACTTAATGCTCGTCTGTTCCACCGACTGTGAAAGCATAGGGTCTGAGCACAGATATATTACTGCACACAGAGGTGTGCTGGCTGTCAAGAGGGAGGGTACTCGCCAGGTTGTTCGAGCTGCGAGATGAGGTTGGCCTCTCTTTATCAAAACATGGAGCAGCTTTTGCCAAATTTTTTGAAAAGACTACTTGGCTTGCACAACTGGCATATCTTGCAGACATATTTAGCAAAATGAATAAGTTAAATTTGTCTCTGCAGGGCAATAATACAAACATTCTCAACTTATTTAAGTTGGTGGTTTTCAAAAGTAAATAAAGTTGTGGAAGGAGATATGCGCAGGTGGAAATTTTATGTGTTTTCCTCTGTCAGATGCTTATTTTTCCAGTAACAACGATGAGAGAGAGACTGTGAAACCAATTACTGTGGAACATTTGACCATCTTTATTCGTGCTTTTAAATCTACTTTCCTGACATATATGAGAGATCTCTACAGCTGGATTGGGTTAGAAATCCATTTCTCCTATCTGAAAATAATATGAAGATCTCTTTTTGCCTTCAGGAAGCACTGTTAGAAGTGTGATCTCTTTTTGCCTTCAGGAAGCACTGTTAGAAGTGTGTTCAGACTGTGGCTTCAAACTGATATATGAAAGCTTAATCCTCACAAAGTTTTGGAGCTGTGTAAAGAAGGAGCACTCTGACTTAGGAAAGAAGGGTTTAGAAAAACCTTCTGCACTTTGGGTCTAACTACCTTTGTGAAGCCTCTTTCTCTGCAATGAGTGTTATCAAATCAAAACAGAGAGACAACCTAAATATAAAGCTGGAACAAAGCATGACCAATGCAGTAGCCCCTCTATTGCCCAAAATGGCAAAAATCATCAGTGAACATGAACCCCACATTTCACATTGAGTTGTAAGTTTCAAACATTTTCATGTTTTTTCATTTGTCTTTTTCCTTTAGTATACTGAATAATAAATTACTGTCCAGCACTCAAACTAGGCAAATTCTTAATATTATTTGCAGTGTCCTTCCAAATATTGAGTTTAATTAGTCATGGGGATATTTAATGGTAGAAGAAGGTAATAAGGGGTACAATAGACAAAAATGTTTGGACAACACTGTCCCAGATAGTGACCTCTCTTTCCACACATTCCTTAATGCTCCCAGAACCTTCACCCCCTCACTCACTCTTTGACTTACCTCCACTTCCATGGTTCCATTTACTGCCATGTCCAATCTCAGGTATGCAATTACTTCAGTTCCTCCAAGCTTTCTCCATGTAAACTCCCACTCCAATTTGCCTGACTCTCCGCACTACTGCTAACACTAATAATCATGCTTTTATTCACATTTACTCTCATCATTCTCTTTTTATATATTCCTAAACTCAGACAGCAGCTTCTGCAGTTCTTCACTCAAATCTACCACCAGATCAGCGTACAACAACTGATTCACTTTCCAGGCCCCCTTATCCCCTGTAGACTGCATACCTGCCCTTTCATCGAAGACCCTTGCATGTATCTCCATCACCATCTTATCCCTAAAGAAATTAAACAGCCATGGCAACATTACACAGCCCTGCTGCAAAAAATGGGTTCAGAGTTCCATGGGATATTGAATAATGGCATCAAAGTAATCAGTTTTATAAAGTCGAGGCCACTTAATGCTCATCTATTTCACCGACTGTGTGAAAGCATAGGGTCTGAGCACACAGATATATTACTGTGGACAGAGGTGCACTGGCTGTCAAGAGGGAGGGTACTCGCCAGGTTGTTCGAGCAGCGAGATGAGGTTGGTTCCTATTTATCAGAACATGGAGCTCCTTTTGCCAAACTTTTTGAAATTACTACTTCTTGGCTTGCACAACTGGCATATCTTGCAGACATATTTAGCAAAATGAATAAGTTAAATTTGTCTCTGCAGGGCATTAATCCAAACATTCGCATTTATAGAAGTTGATGGTTTTCAAAAGAAAATAAATTTGTGGAAGGAGATATGCACAGGTGGGGATTTTATGTGCTTTCCTCTGTCAGATGCATATTTTTCCAGTAACAACAATGAGAGAGAGACTGTGAAACCAATTACTGTGGAACATTTGACCATCTTTATTCATGCTTTTAAATCTACTTTCCTGACATATATGAGAGATCTCTACAGCTGGATTGGGTTAGAAATCCATTTCTCCTATCTGAAAATAATATGAAGATCTCTTTTTGCCTTCAGGAAGCACTGTTAGAAGTGTGATCTCTTTTTGCCTTCAGGAAGCACTGTTAGAAGTGTGTTCAGACTGTGGCTTCAAACTGATATATGAAAGCTTAATCCTCACAAAGTTTTGGAGCTGTGTAAAGAAGGAGCACTCTGACTTAGGAAAGAAGGGTTTAGAAAAACCTTCTGCACTTTGGGTCTAACTACCTTTGTGAAGCCTCTTTCTCTGCAATGAGTGTTATCAAATCAAAACAGAGAGACAACCTAAATATAAAGCTGGAACAAAGCATGACCAATGCAGTAGCCCCTCTATTGCCCAAAATGGCAAAAATCATCAGTGAACATGAACCCCACATTTCACATTGAGTTGTAAGTTTCAAACATTTTCATGTTTTTTCATTTGTCTTTTTCCTTTAGTATACTGAATAATAAATTACTGTCCAGCACTCAAACTAGGCAAATTCTTAATATTATTTGCAGTGTCCTTCCAAATATTGAGTTTAATTAGTCATGGGGATATTTAATGGTAGAAGAAGGTAATAAGGGGTACAATAGACAAAAATGTTTGGACAACACTGTCCCAGATAGTGACCTCTCTTTCCACACATTCCTTAATGCTCCCAGAACCTTCACCCCCTCACTCACTCTTTGACTTACCTCCACTTCCATGGTTCCATTTACTGCCATGTCCAATCTCAGGTATGCAATTACTTCAGTTCCTCCAAGCTTTCTCCATGTAAACTCCCACTCCAATTTGCCTGACTCTCCGCACTACTGCTAACACTAATAATCATGCTTTTATTCACATTTACTCTCATCATTCTCTTTTTATATATTCCTAAACTCAGACAGCAGCTTCTGCAGTTCTTCACTCAAATTTACCACCAGTGCTTTGTGATCAGTATACAACAACTGATTCACTTTCCAGGCCCCCTTATCCCCTATAGACTGCATACCTGCCCTTTCATCGAAGACCCTTGCATTTATCTCCCTCATCATCTTATCCCTAAAGAAATTAACAGCCATGGCAACATTACACAGCCTTGCTGCAAAACCATCCTTCACCTATAACCATTCATTCCCCTCTCTATCTACTCACATGCCTTATCTATTTGAATCTCTAATGCCTATTCTCTCCAGAAACTCCTATCAAAGGGGGTGGCTGCAGGAAGAGCCTCCACTAATTTCTGTCCTTACATACGTCCCTTGTATACACCATTTCATGCGTTCTTTCCCCCCATTTCTCTCCCCCCAGTTCTCTTTTACTCTATTTTCCTGTCACAGGTGATCTTCCTCTCACACCAATCCCTTTAATCATACACTCTACTTGTAAACTCCCTATCTTACTTTCTTTCCGGATGCCAAAACCACCTCAAAGTATTATGTTTCACCTAATCTACCATTCTACAATTTATTCCCTTTGCATTCCCTGCCATACCAGATCTTTCATACACCCCCCTCCCCAATTACTTTCTTCATTCCATCTAGTCATACAACAAGCTCCTCCCAAATACTTTAATTCCACAGCCCGGACTCTTGCGGTGACAGTGTATACATGCTTTAATCTCTTAGTAAACACTCTCACAGCTTTTAATAGCTTTCCTTCCATACAATATAATCATAAAACCTCCCAAAAGGCACCTCTATAACCCTTATCATATTCTCTCTCCAGATTCATAAATACCACATACAAATCCTTAAGATGTTTTGGAAGGAGGTTAATGATGTGCAAAAGACAAGAGAACAAATGGGAGCAGTGGTGAAGGGGACAACAGGGGAAGTAGTAACAGGTAGTAATGAAGTGAGGAGGAGATGGAGTGAGTACTTTGAAGGGCTTTTGAATGTGTCTAATGACAGGGTGGCAGATGTAGGGTGTTTTGGTTGGGGCAGTATGCAAAGTGAGGGAGCCATGAAGAGTGGTTTGGTGAAGACTGAAGAGGAGGTGAAAGCCTTACCCAAGATGAAATGCAGCAAGGCAGCTAGAGCGAATAATATTGCAGTTGAATATATTGAGAAAGGGGATGACTGTATTGTTGACTGGCTGGTAAGGATTTTCAATGTATTTATGGATCATGGTGAGGTACTTGAGGATTAACGAATGTATGTGTAATGCCACTGTATGAAGGCAAGGGGGATAAAGATGAGTGCTCAAACTACAGAGGTATAAGTCTGTTGAGTGTACCTGGTAAGCTGAGTGGGAATACTGATTAAGAGGGTGAAGGCATGTACGGAGCATCATACTGGGGAGAAGCGGTGTGGTTCCAGAAGAGGTAGAGGAAGTGTGGATTAAGTGTTTGCTTTAAATGATGTGTGAGAAAAATATTCAGAGAAATGGGTTTGTATGAGGCATTTATAGACCCGGAGAAGGCACATGATATAGTTGATAGAGATGCATTGTGGAAGGTCTTAAGAATATACAGTATGGAAGGAAAGCTGCTAGAAGCAGTGATTAGTCTTAATCAAGGGTGTAAGGCATGTGTACCAGTAAGAGAGGAGAGTGAATGGTTTCAAGTGAAGGTTGGCCTGTGGCACAGGTGTGTGGTGTCACCATATTTGTTCAGTTTGTTTAAGGATGGGGTGATGAGGGAGGCAAATGCAAGTCTTGGAGACAAGGCAAGTATGAAGTCTTGAAGGGATGAGAGGGCCTGGGAAATGAGTTAGTTGTTGTTTGCTGATGATACGGCACTGGTGGCTGATTTGAATGAGAAACTTCAGAAGTTGGTGAATGACTTTGGAAGTGTGCAAAAGGAGAAAGTTGAGAGTAAATGTGAATAAAAGTGAGGTTATTAGCTTTAGAAGGGTTGAGGGATGGGTTTGTTCAGGGTGACTATGTGCATATGAAGAAAGTGAAGCGTTTTAGATACCTAGGAGTGGACATGGCAGCAAATGGAACCAAGGAAGTGGAAGTGAGTCATAGGATGGGGAGGTGGCACAGTTTCTGTGAGTGGTGAAGAATGTGTGGAAAGAAAGAACGTTACCTGAGACAGCAAAAATGGGTATGTTTGAAGGTACAGTAGACCCAGAAATATTATACGGATGCAAGGCATTGGCTATAGATAAGGATGTGCAGAGGAGGGTGGATATGCTGAAATTGAAACTTTTGAGGACAATATGTGGTGTGAGGTGGTTTGATCAAATAAGTAATGAAAGATAAGAGACAGGTGTAGTAATAAAAAGGATGTGTGGTTGACAGAGCTGAAGAGTCTGTGCTGTAATAGTTTGGATATATCAAGAGAATGAGTGCGATAAAGTTGACAAAGAGAATTTAAGTGTCATAAGTGAATGATACAAGAAGAACGGGGTGATCAAGTTGGAGAATTGAGTAACCAGGGCATGAACATGCAGGATGGTGAAAGGCTTGTATGGGATAAAGTGATTTGGAATGATGTGGTATACTGGGGTCAACTTGTTGTCAATGGACTGAATCAGGGCATGTGAAGTGTTCGGGTAAAACATGGAACTGTCAGTGGGGCCTGATTATGGATAGGAAGCTGTGGTTTCGGTACATTATACAACGACAGCTTTGGATATCAGTTGATGCAGACTTTTTTTAACTGTTCTTGACGCAACCTTGATAATATGGGAGACGGAGATCAAGTATGAAATAAAATTTCTGTTTTTTCTAAATATTTCACACACATTCTTCAAAGTAGGCATTTGATCCACACTTCCTCTACCACTGAAACCATATTGTTCCTCCCTAAAACTGATGCTCTGTGCATGCCACCACCCTGTTAATCACCACTTTGCCATACAAATTTCCAGGTACACTCAGCAATCTTTATAACTCAAACATTCACCTTTGTCCTACTGGCCTTTATACAATCGCACCATGCATACAATCTGCCAATACTCAGGTACCTCACAATGACCATATATATATACTGAAAATCGTAACTAACCAATTAACAACACAGTCACAGTCCACATATACCATACAAATTATCCCTCTCTACTGCTCTTGCTTTATACCTACCCAGATCTATTTATACTTGATGTTTTGCTCAACTGGCTGAATAGTCACCTGCTAAACTAATGTAAAAGGGGCCAAGCTTCCAAAGGGCCTAATATTTCATGGTTTTAGGGGAAAAAAAGTTCAGAAGTTGAAGTGTTGTAACTCATTGTTAAGCAAATATGGTAAGCGGAATAAAGCCATCAGCAGACGAAAATAGTACAATCTGCTGGTATCCATGTACCTATGATACATCTCCTTCACATCATAACAAAAAGGTTCACCAAAATCCCTGAAAAGATGGATCAGAGGTCAATCACATCAAAGAGATCACTTGTGGATCCCATGCTGTGAAAGCCACATTGTTGATTAAAAAAAGGGAACACTTTCCTTTATCCCTGTATAGCTACAAGTACCTATGTTAAGATTTTGCCATGTTGGCAAGGCTAGCACATAGCACTCACCACATGTCTTGATTGTTGAATGATTTTACTTCTTTTGGTCATCTTTCTTCATCATTTAACTTATCTGTTGTGTAATACTAATTTCTTTGGTGGTAATTCCTCTGGTGTAGTTGTCATTTCACAGTTCATCTGCTGCTGTCTTCAGCCATGAATGTAATCTTCTTTTGAATATTTCTGCAGTCATTCCATGTATGTTTCTTAGTTCTCTGGGTATTGCATTAACCAATCATTCCTGCTTCCTTGCTAGGCATTTGAGTATTTTCAAATGATAAATTTTTTGCTATATTTCTAGGGAATTACACTTGAGTGAATGATTTTGTATCTACCTTGCTTGGTTGCTTGTCTATTTCTATTTGCTTTGCTGGAGACCAAACAAAACAGTAGCACTGAATTTTAGTAAAATATATATATAAAACCTGGGGATAGGGGACAAAGAATACTTTTCACATATTCCGTGTGTGTCAAAGACGGCAGCTAAAAGGGGTTGGAGCTGGGGCTGGAAATCCTTGCTTGCCTTCATCCATTCATGGCGCTATCCTGCCCCACAGGAACCAGCATCCCCACCCCCCTGCATCAGTGAAGTAGTGCCAGGAAACAGACAAGAAATTGCCATATCTACTCACACTCAGTGTTTAGCTATCTTGGGTAATGCATTGAAACCACAGCTCCCTATCTACATCTAGGCTCAAAAAAACTTTCCATGGTTTACCCAAGACATTTCATATGCCCTGGTTCAGATAACCGACTGCAAGTTGACACCAGTATACCACATCATTCCAATCCACTCTATTCCATGCATGCCTTTCACCCTCCTGCATCTTCAGGTCCTGACCACTCAAAATCTCTTTCACTCCATCCCTCCACCTCCAATCTGGTCTGCTTCTTTTTCCCTCCATCTCTGGCACACACACACACACACACATTATATATATATATATATATATATATATATATATATATATATATATATATATATAT